>CABHPR010127487.1:0-21642 GCA_902168415.1 Peromyscus melanophrys
ATTGACCAATAAGCAACATGTTTGACATACAGACCATCCCACAGCACACGGCCAGGCCTGGTTTGTATATACGTGGGCACTGAGGACTCGAACTCAGGTCCTCAGGCTTGCAGAGCAAGCTCTCTTAGCCACACGCTTCTGGAACTTTTGGGCTTTGTGGTTTATTTTTTGTTGTTGTCTTGTTCTGTTTCTTGTTTTCCAGGCAGGGTTTCCCTGTGTAGCCCTGGCTGTCCGGGAACTCAATCTGTGGACCAGGCTGGCCTCGAACTCAGAGCTCCACCCGCCTCTGCCCCTTTCCCCAAGTGCTAGGACTAACAGCATGTGCCGCCACATCGCGCTCGTTTTGTGTTTTATTTTTAAGGCAGGTTGTTACACTATAATCTTGGCTGTCCTGGAACTCATTGTGCAGACTGGGCCAGCCATGAATCCACAGCAGTCCTCCTACCTCTCTCCCCTGAGCGCTGCAATTACAGTCAAGTCCACCATGCCTAGCCTCCAGAAGGACTTGTTTACCGGCTCCCTGCATCGCTGCATTGTCTGTGTAGAAGAGGAATGATCACAGAGCCCTGTCTGCCTCAGGAGCTCTTGTGAGCATTGAGTCAGCAGATGTAAGATGCCTAGTGGAGTGTCTGGTCCACAAAAAGAGCTCAGCGTTGTCATCCTGGATCACAGCAGAAGTGGCCATACTGTCCTTTAGGAGATTAGTGCTCAGGAATGAAGGCCAAGGTCCATCCAGGGATATTTGCAGTACCAGGCCAGTTGGTTCTGTTTTATGTCACCTACACCTACTGGCCTCACCCCACCTTCACCTGCACAGATGGAAAGTGGTAGTCAACAGGAATGCAACCCTGGGTGGTATCCCTGTGGATAGTGAAGCCTTAAAAGGCTGCAAATCGGAATTGAAATGTGCTGCAAGTGTCACGTACAGAGAGAGACGTGCATTCTCTGAACTTCAAAGACCTAGTAAAAATCACGTATCTCGGGGAATGGGAAAATGACTTACTCAGTCAAAGCCCTTGCTAGGCAAGCGTGGGGACCTAATTTTAAATGGCCAGGAATCATGCACCAAGCCCGGCATGGCTGCATGTACCTCTAACCCCAGTCCTTTGGAGGGCATTAAATAGGATTGCTGGGACTGGATGGCCACCAGCCTAATTCCAGATACATTGAGGGACCTGTCTCAAGGGAATAAGGCAAAGTGTGATAGAAAAAGACACTAAGTGATCTCTTGTGGCCTCCACACATGCATAGGCACATGTGTGCACCTGCTCCCACACGTGTGCATTCAGCACAAACACACACACACACACACACACACACACACACACACACACACACAATTGTATCTCATTAACAGTTTCTGTTTGGTTGGGTTTTTGTTGTTGTTGTTGTGTTTTGTTTTTGTTTTTGTTTTTGTTTTGCTTATCAAGACAGAGTTTCTCTGTGTAACAGCCCTGGCTGTCCTAGAACTCACTCTGTAGACCAGGCTGGCCTCAAATTCACAGAGATCTGCCTCCCTCTGCCTCCCAAGTGCTGGGATTAAAGGCATACACCCACACCGCCCAGCTCTTTTTACCTTTTAAATGTGGAAACTAGAAACCTTAAGCTTACACACGTGTCTCACCTTTTATTTTACTTAGGTAGTGCTGAAGGCTTTGATCCTGAACAAGTCACTATGGTTTTCTTACGATAGGAGAAAGGATTTTCATATTATTTCTTTGATTTTTAGAATGTTTCATAAATGGGTCAGTGAGATAGAACAGTAGGTAAACACTCATGCTGCCAAGCTTCACTGGCTGTTTAAAGAGTCCCAGATAGGAAAATGGACATTGTTTGCTATGTAGTTGATGAATTTTAGCGCATATATAGATTTGTGTATTCAACCACCATAATCAGTGTGTATGCTTTATTATAAACAAACAAACAAACAAGTTTTCTTTCTCTGTCTTCCAAGAAACCATTTGCAACTGCTACCTGCTGGGAAAGGGAAAAACCTTTCCCAATGGAGTGTCATTAGGTATATCAATCACACTCCATGCCCAGATGTAGTTGGCCTATACAAAACAGACTCTGTGTGTGTGTGTTTGTGTGTGCGTGTGCGCCCGCGCTTTTTGTTTGTTTTGTCTTGATGATTTCCTTTTTTTTTTTTTTTTTTTGTTTGCCTGTTTTTATTTTCATCCTTTTGTTTTGTTTCTTCCTGTTTCTGTTTTGTTTTGAGGGAGAAAGAGAAAGAACACGAACTTGGGTGGGTAGGGCCTTGGGAGGATCCGGGGGAAGAGTTTGGAACACATATCATCAAAATATAGTCTATGGAAACAATTTAATAAAAGTTTTCAGGAAACAAGTTTTGAAGGGCATTGAATGTTTCAGAACCAACAGGACAACATAAAGAAAAGGAAGAACCTCCGTGTCACAGCTGCCTGTAGAGTCTTCAGTCCAAAAGGGAGTTTGGAATTTGCATTTGAATTTCTTTAGTGCAGAAGGACACTCTACTATTTGGCTGTAGGCCCCGCCATCCCCTACTGCTTCTCATTTGTTCCCACTCAGTTCAGGAATATCTCTTGCTTGCCCTCTATTGTCATTTGAATCAGTGGCTCTCACGCTGGGGACAGATACTGAGATTAAAAATAACGAACTAGGGCTGGAGAGATGGCTGAGCAGATAAAGTGCCAGCTGTGCAAGCACTGGGGCCTGGATTCAATCTCCAGGACCCATGGGAAGCAGCCAGCAGTGCAAGAGTGCAGCCCCAGCATTGAGAGTGGGGAGGTGGAGACAGGTTCTGGGTTCACACACCAGCCAGTCCAGCCGAGTAGATAGATGAGCTCCAGGCTCAGTGAAAGACCCTGTCTCAGAAAGTAAGATGGAGAGCAGTTGAGATAAACATCCTGGTGATGACCTCCAGCCTCCACAGGTGCACACACCTTGAATGCACTGGCTAGTGTACCCCCTCACATGTATACATTCAAAGACATCACCCCCAAAAGTAGAGAATAATCAAGAAAGATGCCTGACATCAACCTCTGGCCTATACACGCGCGCGCGCGCACACACACACACACACACACACACACACACACACACACTCACACACACACACTCTCACACACTCACATACATATGAACACATATATACACATCATATACACTCATACATACATAAATAAATACAATAATGGGGAAATTTTTTTCTCAGTTGTCTGGGATAGTGACTGAGTTATTAGGGACACAGCCCTGTAACACAGATGGATTGGCATGGCTGTCTCATCTTCCAGTGAGTGTTACGTCATCCCTTGCCCTCGGTGAGACACTTCTGAGAAGCATCCTTCCTTGCGTGATGGTGGTGTTTGGTACCCTCTGTAGGAGCCGCTGAGGAACACTTCCCAGGACTGTCATCTTCCTCAGACCCGTCTGAGAGCTCCTCTGGGGAGAATCCTGCCGTGGATGGAGGCTGCCAGGACCTTTCCCACTCCGAGCAGGATGACTCCTCTGAAAAGATGGGCCTCATCTCTGAGTCGACCACCCCTCCCGGAAGCCCAGTGCAGCCCACACCTGACTTGGCCTCGGCCATCAGCAACTGGGTCCAGTTTGAGGATGACACGCCCTGGAGCACCACCTCGCCACCTCACAAGGAAACCGGTGAGCTGGGGAGGGAGCTGAGGAGGATTCTGGTTCAACATCGACTCTTGAGGGGCTTTTCCGTGAGAGGTCTGTAAGACTTCTAGGGTTCCAGATTTTTGAGCTGCAGATTCTGGAAACACACAAGAGAGCAAGCAAAGATCCCATCTCTTTTTAGTTTTTGACAAGGTTTTGGTTGAAATATGCACACAAAAGTGCGTGTGTGTTCTGGGTTACTTTCTTGTTTTGTTTTGTTTTGAAAACAGGGTTTCTCTGTGTAACCCTGGCTGTCCTGGAACTCACTCTGTAGACCAGGCTGGCCTCAAACTCACCGAGATCCACCTGCCTCTGCCTCCCGAGTGCTGGGATTAAAGGTGTGCACCACTACTGCCCTGCCATTTTTAAATTTTTAACTCCTGTCCCAGGCTACTGATTTGTCTGCACAAATGCCTATATTTTTATGTATTTATTCACCGCCTATATTGTAAGCTCCAGACCCACAGAAATGAATGTTGCTCTCTTGTGAATCACTCACCATCTCTAAACAGGGACAGTTGTATCTCGGAGACCTCTGGCATCAGAATCCTCAGGAAGGAGATGGTCGTCAGTGGCAGAGCTCCCATTCTGTTGCACTTAAATGGTCAGAAGCTGCACTGTGAACCTCAGAGAACACAGGGAGTTGTCCTCACCCCTACCCATCCCCCAACCCACACCCCACTGTCCACCCTGACTTCCCAGGCCCAGCTGGTGACCTGACCATTTACTGTGCTATGTGCTCCAGCATACCAAGGGTGTTTGGGTAATCCTGGGATTGTATTAGTCCTTAACTTGCAGCTATAACAAATTACCACAGACTTGAATTCTTATTCAAACCACCATGCTCAGGTTTCTCAACATAATCATGTCTGCTGTGTAAGGCAATAAATTCACAGGTCTTGGGGGTTAGAAGGACATCTTATATGCAGAGGGTGGAGGATATCATTCTGTCTACTACAGAGTCATATTAGTAAAAAGTAAAATTGGTATGGGTTTCTGTTGATGTGTTAAATATTTTGCTAGTTTTACTTTTACAAATATGATCTGACGTCAGGCCTAATTGTAAGGCCTGGGGAAATTTAGTAGGACCCTGTCAATAAAAAAAGATTTAGAAGGCTGGGTGTATCTCAGCGGTAGAGCATTACCTAGCATACTATAGCTGTGCATGCAATCCCCAGTACTTGGGAGAAATAATCCAAAGGATGCCGTGATCTGAGCATGTTTGTACTCCAGGCTGGATGTCCCTTGAGCCCGGGAGTTTGAGACCATTTTAGGCAACATGGGAAGAACCTGCGTTGGTTTGAATTAAAGTTGTCCCCTATAGGCTCAGGTATTTGAATACTTGGTCCCAGTTTGGGGAGGAACCTTTAGGGGGTGGAGCCTTACTGGAGGAAGCAGATCAGTGGGGACAGGCTTTGAGCATGCACAACCTCACCCAGCTTCCGGTTTGCTCTCTGTACTTCCTTCAGGTGGATGGGAGTGGGATCACCTGGCTTCTAGCTCTAGCTCCAGCTCCACTAGCATGCCGTTATGGATCCCAACCCTCTGGAACTGTGAGCCAAAATAAACTTGCCCTAAGTTGCTCTTGATCATAGCTTTTGTTTGTTTTATTACAGCAACAGAAAACTAACTAATGAAGACCCATCTTTAAAAAGAGATTCCTGTTCTTCTAACATGCTTCTATACCATTAAAAATAATTTCAAGAAAACGTAACAGGGTCTGGAGAGAAGGCTCAGGGGTTAAGAGCTCTTGCTGCTCTTCCAGAGGACCTGGGTTTAAATCCCAGCCCCTCTATCGGTGGTTCACATCTTTAACTTCAATTCCAGGGGATCTAATGTCCTTCCTTGGGAACTGAGTGCATGTGGTACCCAGACATAATGCAAGCAGAACACCTATACATATAAAATGAAATTAAGTTGAATTTTGAAGAGAATATAAAATACAATCCTGCCAAATAACAGGTGTTTTCAT
This sequence comes from Peromyscus melanophrys, assembly GCA_902168415.1. NCBI lineage: Eukaryota > Metazoa > Chordata > Mammalia > Rodentia > Cricetidae > Peromyscus > Peromyscus melanophrys. The sequence goes on from CABHPR010127487.1 coordinate 5,624, forward strand.
TTTGACAGAATACCTTAAACCTTTGGGTGTAATTTTTCATTTTTAATCATCAAGCTTTCCAATGATTTGTTGGTGGTTGAGTCATGATGTGACAGATCCAGACTGGTACAGTCTAGCTGGAGAGTGAGGGAGTGACTCTTACCGAACATCTGACACGGGGCTCTTCAGCTCTACGTACAGGAGAATTATGGAACACAGGTGCTGTGGTTTGAATGTTTTGTCTCTCCAGGATTCATGTTGAAATCTAATCACCAATGCGTTGGCATTATGGGATCCTTTGGGAGGTGACTAGGTCACCTTAGGGTGGAACCTTTGTGAAGGGGATCAGTGCTGTTAGAAAAGAGACTCGAGGGAGCATGTCTCCCCCGCATGACAATGTTTGTCTTTCTGCCATATGAGAACACCAGCTGCTCTGTAAAGAACAGACCCTCACCAGGTCCTAATCTGGTGCCTTCATCCTGACCTTTCCAGCCTCCTGACCTGTGCGGATTAAATTTATATTGTTTATGAATTATCCAATCCATGATATCATATTATGGCAACAAGAATAGTAAAAGCCCATCATATGAATCAGTACAAAAGTGTGGTTATTGTTATTACTGTTTATTTTTGTAGAAAGGGTTTCATTATAGCCCAGGCTAACCTTTACCTCTCTATGTAGCACAGGCTGGCTAGCCTTGAACTTCTGATCCTCCTGCCTCCACCTCCAAAATAATGAGATGATAGATATGCAACACAAGCCTGGCTGTTCTTTATTTTCAGTCAGTCACGTTTGTTGAATGCTGACTCCCATTGCTTTCACTCTGCCATCTTATGTATCCTTTATATATCAATCAGATAAGGGCAGTATTAGTATTAAGTCCATTTTTCTGTGAGGCCACTGAGGCAGGGGGCGGTTTGAGAATTTCCTCAAGGTTATAGGCTAAGAAGTGACAGAAAAGAGCTTTAACACCTGCATGCTGGCCTCGAGGCCTCGGAGCAGCCAGTGTTGTGCTGTGGGATTTGCCTCGGGCTTCCGCCTACTGTCTCTGCTCCAGGGCCCCCTTCTCCTGTAACACACCAGAGGCAGGGGAAGGAAGGGGTGGGAGGCCAGGGCTGGGAGGTGACAAAGGGTGGGTAGAAAGAACTCTGCCCTGAGTGTCCGTGCCTTCAAGTCATTGATAATATTCAAGGTATCTAGATTCTTTCCGCATCTTGTTCAGACCTTACCTTTTTTTAACCTCTAATTGCTCAAAAGGAATGCATGACAGATGAGCAACTTGCCTCAGCTCTTCACCACTTACTTTTACAAAGATGATTTTGGAGTTAGTCTTAATTATGTTGTTTCCATCCAACTAAGGATCCTGTGTTTTTGTTTGTTTGTTTTTTGTTTGTTTGTTTTTTGTTTTTCAAGACAGGGTTTCTCTGTGTAGTTTTGGTGCCTGTCCTGGATCTCGCTCTGTAGGCCAGGCTGGCCTCGAACTCATAGAAATCCTCCTGGCTCTGCCTCCCGAGTGCTGGGATTAAAGGCATGCGCCACCACCGCCCAGCTCCTGTGCTGTTATTGACAGTGATTTTGATATAGTGTTAAGAATTTATTACCTGAAGCAATGGTAATAGCTCTGTTGGTAGAATGAGTGTCTAGCATGCATGATACCCTAGGTTTGGTCACCAGCACTGTACAAAACTGGGTGTGCTAATTCATACCTCTAATCCCAGCTGTTGGAGGGCAGGATCAGAGATTCAAGGTCAGCATCAGCTTTGGGCTACTTGAGACACCATCTCTATAAAATTAATAATGCAAAAATACCCTTGGTGAACAAATATCACACTTTAAGATAAAATCCAGCTAAGGCATGTAAGACTGTAGCTCACCTCAGTCCTGGCAATAAAACTTTATTGACAGCAGCAGAAGGCTAATCTCTGACCCCTCATTTGCTGTTTTGGTTTGATATTTTTAAGGTATCACATTTATAACATGTTACAAAACATTATCTTGACAGCTGAGATTTTTTTTTGGTACACCTTAAATTGTGCAGCCAATCCAGTTATATCGCCTAACCCCAGCCTCTCACTGAACTAAAGATGGAGGTGTCAGTGTCACTAGGAGACAAAGCAAAAAGTTGCAACTATGGAAGTCTAATTTTGTCTTGAAAACTGCTCAGGTATCAATAATCCCATCCAATTCCATGTCTGAACATTTCACTAGCCTTCTGGAGATGGCACTCTGCCTCAAGAGGGGCCTAGAAAGAAGCTAGACTGAATGATGCACAGGGCTCTCTGGTCCCCTAAGACTCTATACAAAGCATGAGGGTGGCTTCAGGGGAGAGGGTTAAGAAATCCAAGAGCCAGGTTCTAAACCTGCCAGTGTGCCACTCGACCCATGAGAGGACACGCTAAAAAAAAGGCCACAGGAAACATTCTTATCCTCTAAGCCATCCTCCTCCTCCTGGGCCTACTCGCCCTACCTAGGCTTCCTCCCTTGGACTGTATTTAACAAGAAGGATGGCTGGGATACTTCAAGACAAATGCAAAGTAAGAGAAACTGGCCATCAGTCCACTCAGTGTGGCCAACACAGACATTGCGCAGGTTAGACAATTGTTCACTCTGGACGTTGGTGGATAGCTGAGATTTTAACTTCAATGGAAAATGTGTGGATCGGGTCATGTGAACAGTAGTGTGTACGCACCTGTAGGTGTCACAGACAAACAGCCCATGTTTGTACAGCAAATTCCTTCATCGTGCTGGAGGCACTTGGCACTGCTTGCACTCACTGCAGCCTGCTCTATTCTTTTGATAATACTGAATTTTCTGAGCTAGTAGGCTGAATAATGGCACCCAAAGGCAGCAGGTTCTACTACCTTGATCCTGTAAATGTTATCTTTTTTGGAGAAGAGTGCTACGAGCCGCAAAAGTGTACAAAGTAGGACTTCAGCTGATTATGACAAAGCTAATACCTGGAAGAAGCCAAGGGCCTTCCAGAGGTCAAGCTGAGGCTCAAGGAGCCATGGTGATATTTGGCTTTTGATTATCAGCCGTTTCCTGCTATGAGTTTCTTGTGTGCTATTGTAGCTTTTCCATCATTTATTGGGTACCATTTCCCCTCTACTAAAGGAATATTTAGATAACCTTGTGCGCTGACAGCTATACACAGCCAGAACCCCAGTTCAAGCCTCCTTGTAATTATCACCATTGGCAGCATCCGGCCAGGTCCATCCCCAGATAGAGGAAAGTACCTTATCAGAGATACCTCTGTACTCTCTAAGAACAGACTTTAGCATCCAGACTACCTGTTTGAGAAGGCCTGGCAGCTGTGCCAATTAAGCTTAACTTCCTCCTTTCCCAAATCTTACCTCTAATTCCTGATCTCCCTTTAACTATCACCAGAGGCATCTAGCTGTACACAGGTTGCCTAGCGACCAAGCACACCTTCTCCCACCCTGCAGAAAAAAAACGGCAGAAAGTTTGGACAGATAGGAGCCACAGGAAAAAAGAAGACAGTTTTATTTTCTCCCATTGACCAAGCAACTTATAGATTCTTAACATTTTCTACCAATCACGTTTAAGATAACAGTTGAGCACATAAGATCCCTCTTCTTAGATATTACCCGAATTTAGCCTTTAGTTAATTCATTTCCCCATTAGTCACTTCCCTTTTGGGTTGCAGATGATAATAAACAATTACTGCCCCTCTATGTGATTCTTATCAACCCTCCGTTTGACCCTGGAAGCCTGGCTTTGCACTGCCAAGGGATTACTGCTTGTAAGTGTATATATACCAAGACTCCCAGGGCACGGGAGGAGGAAAAAGAAGATTTGGAAGAATAAATGACTGGACTAAGAGCTCTGTGTGCTGAGATTCTATTTCCCAAAAATATTTCTCGCCATTTGTAGTTTCTCTCTTGAGCCCCTGAGATGCATAATATTAAGGCTGGTCCCTTTATATTATGTAAGAGAAGAGACCCTTGCAGATATAACTTACTTAAAGATTTCAAGAGAAGGAGATCAAGGGCCCTAAATACATTCACATGCATTTTTATGAGAGGAAGACTTTGCCCACATGAGAAGACAGAGTAGAGAAGACGGAGCAGAGGACTTGAAGATGTTGGCCTTAAAGATGATATCTACCGGAAGCCAGAGGGGACAAGGAAGACAGTCTTCCCTCAAGCCTTTGGAAGGATAGTGAGTGGCTCTGCCGACGTGGTCACTAAAACATAGGCTTTCTGGTTTCTGACCCCTGGCCTCTATAACTATGGGAAAATAAATAACCATCATTTGAGCTACCAATATTGTGGTAATCTGTTACAGCAACTACAGGAAGCTAATGCGCTAAGCTTCATATTCCTAAAGTACAAGCATTTGCATAAGGCTGAGAATGAGTCTGAATGGGCCGAGGAGACCAGTGATAGCACAAGCCATTGTCAAGGTGGTGTGTGCCTTTCCAACCCTCCATCACTTATTCACTTAAGTACTTCCACTCTGCCGTTCTGCTAAGTGTGGGCATCCGAGGGCAGAGTGGAGCGCTCAGAACCAAGCAGAAACCCAGTCAGCTTCCTCCTGAGTCTTCTAGTAGGAGCCCAGAGCCAGCTTGTGACCCTGCAATTTCTCCTGTCCATTTCCTGTGGATAATCAACCACATGTGTTTCCATGCATGTCTTTCAACTACTTCGCGTCTCTTTGTTGTTATCACTGTTAACGTTTTACATTTCATGGTAGCTGAGAACTTGGACTTGTCTCTGAGGAAGTAAAGGAAAAAGTGGATGTTGGGAGAAGTTTGTTTTTGTTGTTGTTGTTCAAGAGCTTCATTTTATAGCCAGGCCCAGCTATTATCTCTTGCAAAGGATTAAACTAACATTCAAAGCATTCTCCCTTGTCAGTTATCAGTTACTTCCGGGACTTCTTCGAAGTTCTTACTCTGTTTGCCCTGGACCCGTGGTGACTACTTACAGAGTTCACAGATTGTCAGCTTACAGAAAAGCAGTGCCTATCTTATGCTTCTCAGGGTCATCTGACAACATAAAAATGTTTTCTCCATCTATTTCTCACTTATCTACTTAAAAATGTTTTTCTAAAGTCTTTCTATACAGATTCTGAATGTTTTAATTGAACTGTAGATTCCAAGAACACTTTTTAGAAATTTTATTCGTCATCTTCATCATCATCATTAGTGGTAGTAGCAGTAGTTGTAATTGTGTGTGTGTGTGTGTGTGTGTGTGTGTGTGTATGCAAGTACCACAGCCCATGTGGAGAGGTTAAGGAACATCTTTCAGGAGTAGAGTTCATTCTGTACTTCTACTGAGGGTGATAGGTAGTGAACTTTGGTAATGAGGCTTGCATGGCAACTGCTTTTTACCTAATTGAGCCATCTCACTGTCTCCCACGCAAACTCTGTGCAGACTAGGTAAATAGATAAATGAAATGGAGGAGCTATAGAGATGGTTCGGTGATTAAAAGCACTGGCTACTCTTCCAGAGGACCCAGGTTCAATTCCCAGCACCCACAGGGTGGCTCACAGCTGTTTGTTACTCCAGTTCCAGGGGAATCCAATGCCCTCTTCTGGCCTCCATGGACACTGCATGCAAGTGATGTACAGATATACATGCAGGCAAAGCACATAGAGGAATTAGGACAAGAGCAATGTTTGATATGTATATTAAACATAAACTGGGGTTTCTGGTAAAATGTGGAATATGTAGTTCTATCTCATGCAGGTGGTGAGGTAATTTTGATTGGTTTGTTTTAATCTTCTTTCAGTCAGATCAGTAATGGGTGGTTAATTCATTCTCCATGTCTTATCGGATGGTATTAAATCCCTATGACTGTGGAATAAGATGTCTTTGAGCGAAGAGAAAAATGTTTATGTTAGTACCTGTGCCACAGCACTCCCCTGTGGTCCCTGAATTATGTGGTCATGGCCTCGGAGAATTAGATGGGAGAACGAGGAAAAGAAGACGCCCTCACAGAATCATTTCTGCAGTTGTTTCTACAAGACAAGGGAAGCCTATTCTAGCCAGCTGCTCAATAGCTGAAGGTTCAGGCTTGCCAAGAGGAGCTGGGAAAGCAAGGGGAGCAGATACACCGAGGAGCAATGCTATCTGGGAGACTCCTTTCCTTTCCCCCATTCTTTGAAGCCTTTCTGGCAGAGGAGAGGGAAAAACAAAAGCTCTCCACCTAAGAGTGAAGCCAAGAAGCATTGGACTGCAGCCTGGAAATGGAATGTACCGATCGCTCTAATTAAAATGCAAAGAGGCTGTAAGCGCAGTGGAGTTAGGGACAAAGAGACTGCCCTTAATGATAGATCTTTTATTTTTATGACATTGAAATGGCCAGAGCCTTGCCCTGGGGAGTTTAGAGAAGCCAGGGGATTGTTAGCTCACCTTGATGACCTCGTCACTTACTTTATTGTGCACTGAAGCATCCCAAGGGTGACTGGAGAGCTAGGAGCGGCACCTGATATGGAAACAGTTTCAGAAGTGCTTAAATCCATCAATGGCACGACCTTCCCTCGGAGTTTTAACTAGGGCAAGAGTTGAAGTGAATAAAATCCCATTATGGCTGGCCTAGGAAAAAGAGACACATTATTTCCTCTAGAAAAACATGATGGAGCTTGCCTAACATGTGCATGGCCCTAGGCTCCATCCTCAACACTGCAATAAACAAATACAAAAGAAAAAAAGCCCTTTTATTACCATGCATGGATGAAAGCAAGCAAGCTGGCATTCAATTCTTTGGATGTGAGATCCAAGGATACTATAAGGCAGAGGACCAATAAGATGATTCCTCTTGACTTTACCCCATGAAAACCCCTGAAATGTGATGGAGGACAGATATAGGGTGCATCTCTGACTTAACGAGACTATTTGGAGTTGGGCCATTTTAGTAAATGTTTAGTGTCAGAACTTTAGGCACCAAATACTTAAGACTCCATTGCCACAGCACACCATTCACATCTTAGTTTATATATGTGCTGCGCTACAGCATTATATGGGGCTCAGCAGTTAAGAGCACTGGCTTCTCTTCCAGAGGACCCGGGTTCAATTCCCAGCAACTACATGGCGGCTTACAACCATCTGTAGCTCTAGTTCCAGGGTGTCTAATGCCCTCTTCTGACATGAGCACTAGGCACACTTATGGAGTACATATATACATATAGGCATATACACATAAAGGTGAAATAAAATAAAATTTAAAAAGAGTTTAAGTGAAAAACTTGTTTGCTGAGCCCTTAGCATGCTTCTCAGATATTCTGCTAAGTTATGAGTAGAACTGAGGGATACAACAAATAAGCAAAGAAACTTCGAGAAAATTCGTTCAAACTAAAATTGAGTCTTCCTATTGTCTCTTTAAAGAGAGTTTTGAAAAGAAAGGAAAACCCAGCTGTTGTTTTGTTCATATCAAGCCCATTAGCTCTAGTGTTTCCAACTTTTTGTGGCTGCAAAAGTCTGACCGGCTTGCATAAGGCTTCGTTTGGCTTCACAATTCCATGCCAAGAGTGGAGCAGTGAGCTCACCTATCCCCTACAGTCTTCATAAAGATTCTTTCTGGACCAGAATCAATTTCGCCCATGTGCAAAGTGCATGCACATGCTGACTGTGTTTAAAAATGCTGACAGATCAACTAAAAGAACAAAGTTCACCCTCAAAATTTAGAAAAAAGGATATGAAGGCACTGTTATCAGCAGAGACTTCCTGTTCCCTCATTATCCTGTGTGCTGACCTTCCTCCACGCACAAGACAATTCTTCTGCTAGAACCGGGGCTGAATTGAACCCATTATGCAGATACTGCAGGATATGCATAATTAAAAACATTTCTCAAAACCCTTTCATTTCCGGAACATTTGTCCCACAGCCCAAGTGAAACACTAATATTCCCTTATCCTTCGTATGTCCTCCCTAGAAGCTAGGGCTGAGGCCTTCCCATTGTGTCTGGGGAAGCTAATTATTTGGGGCCAGAGAAAGAGCCATTTGTTTGGGGGGAGAGGGGGATCAGAAATGATGTCAGCCATGTAGGAAAGAGGCAAGAGAGATTTCATCTTGAAGACTAGCCCAGTGGTTCATTCTGGCTCCTGGGGGTGGGTGGTGGGTAGGGGTGAATATGTAGACATGCATATGTATTTCCCTCCTCAATAGTGGCAGTCTTATTTTCTTAGTACCTTGAATTGTCCTTTGCTTCTAGATGTAATCGATGACCTTTCCAGAGGACATACCCAGGAATAAATTTCAGCAGAGTGGGTTCTGCCCCCTCACCCCTCAGCCACCCTTGCTGTTTCAGACACATTCACTGCTGCAAGTGCTGTTTCCTCTGCCTAGGGGCTCCTCCTCTAGATTGTCACTCAAAAGTCTACATACATGTGGCCTCCTTAGGGAGGCTGAGAGCATTCCACACCCCACCCTAAAGCTGGTTTTTCCCTGGAAATTTACCAGCTGAATGTGGTCATATATTTATTCCTTTACTTTCTTTGTATTTAGTTAGTTTCTTGATGAAGTAAAGTTATCGATATTCAGAAATAGGGTTTTTGCTTTGCTTTGTTTTGTGACAGGTCACATGTAGTCCTGCCTTGACTCCCCCAGTGCTGGGATTACAGCTGGATACTTGGTTTATGTGGCCTTGGGGGTTGAACCCAGAGCTTTGTGCATGTTAGGCAAGTACCCTACCAATAGAGATACATCCCAGCCTAATAAATAGCTTCGATATAGCTTTAAGCAAAGAACTAAAAGAGTGGTGCTGAGCTGGGCAGTAGGTGGCACACGCCTTTAATCTCAGTTCTCAAGAGGCAGAGGCAGGTGGATCTCTGAGTTTGAGGCCAGCCTGGTCTACAGAGTCAGTTGCAGGATAGCCAAGGCTATACAAAGAAACTGTCTTGGGGGAAGGCAGTGCTTAGGAAAGGGACAGCATACAACCAAGACATGGGTAGCAGGCTTCTCAAGAGAAGACTGGTTTAGTTGGCTTGTTTATTGTCTCTCTACCCAACAGAACAAAGAACATCATCTCTCTAATTTATGCTCTATAGCAGAAAGTGGTATTTGAACTTAGGTGCTTACCTAGTATCTATTGAGTAGTGAATGAAGACAGGAGACGTATGTATGAAACCTACTGTGGACTACCTGAATGACTGGAGTGAAAGGGTCTACCCTTAGGTAGACCAAAGAGATGGCTGCCTTGAAGTCAATCATCATTGTTGCCATTGTTATCCCATCATCATGATCATCACCATCATCATCATCAGTTGTCATTGTTATCTTCCTCCACCCTTCCCCCCCACCTCCTATTCTTCTTGCTTCCTCTCCTCTAATTTTTCTTCTTCAACAAAATAGGCAAGAAAATTATGCCAACCTGTTGTCATCATGCCCTGATGAACTATTATCTTTGGTTCATAATTTTCCATCACCACATACTCAATATATATGTATACATATGTATCCATATCCATATATATTATATATATACCCACACAATACTCTATACATATCATAGGTGTGTGTGTGTGTGTGTATAGTAACACATGTACACACATGCTTAACACATGCACATAACAACATAACATTCTTACATGTAAAAGAAAGTATACTTAAAATTATCCTCTGTAACTTATTTATGGTACTGAAAAGTACTATCATGCTGTGGGAAAAGGGAAAAGATTTTAAGGTGAATTTTCCTATATCTTTAAACATTAAAATTCCAATATTCTCTTCCAGAGAATAAATAGGCTAGCTCATACAGCAGAATTTGTGGCCTCTCTTACCATTTGTGGAATGCAAAACATAATAAACTACCTGAACATTTATCAATTAACTAACGCGTTCATGCAAACAACATTTAGGGGTTGGGAATACCGTTATGACACAGCTGGACACAGAAGTCTCTGCTCTCCTTCAGTTGTGTTTTACCTAACAACTGGGTAATCTGTTACTAATGGGGGCCTTCTAGGAATGAACAAGAGCTCCTCTAAACCAGTGTTGAGGTGCTTCATATTGTCACTCTGAAGTAGCAGGAAAGTCAAGTCAAGTGAAGAATGCAATCATATCTATTTTCTATCCATGGCTGGATTCTCAGCATTGAAAAAAAAATTACATGTAGCCCTTGTGATTAGATGTAAGGTATAAATAAAGGACATGCTATCAAAATGTATGTAAATATTTAACCTTCTAATCCAGCCAGGGCCCCAAAGGAGAAAAAAACAAATATTGTATCAATTGTATCAAGGATATTAGCTGACAACTTAAAGATTTATGAATATTTAACCAGTGTTGCTTTCGGCTTCCTCTGTAAGACACTATTTGAGGTACTGCTGGTGTCCTGCCCCATGGAGCACACGTTCTGCTAAGGAGGCACACCAAAACCAGGACAGAGGAGCAGATAGAGAAAGTGTGTTAAGTAATGTGGGAAGTTGGAAGGAGGGGAAAATGAGGCAAAAGAAGGGGATGTGGTAGGGAGGCCGTGCAGTTTTTATGAGGCCCAAGAGTTGCTTTTTGAGAAGAAAATACAAGTGAAGACCTAAGGGAAATGAAGGAGTGAGTGCTGTTGAAACAGTGGAAGACTGACCTAGCAGAAGCAACAGTCTGGAAGGGTAGCCAAGCTCTCTGACGGGAGCAGAATGGATGAAAGAAGAGACAACATGAGGTAGGGGAGTCACAGAGCTTCCTCTGGCATATAGATCCATGTACAGGGTGATGAGGATTTTGACTCTTATTATGGGTGTGATAGAAGCTATCGAAAGAAGCATGATTCAGAAAGTAACTATTAAAATGCTGAGGCTTCAGTAGCTCTGATTACCTGTATAAGATCTGCATAACCTTGGGTTCCTCAACACTCTGTCGTGACAGGAGGGCGAGCCCACCCCCCACTGAGGATGTACACAGTTAACTGTAGATGGGGAAGGGAGAAGTATTTTTTTCAGTGGTGGAGCCACTGGTAAGGTGCCCATGCTCCTGTAAACAAGCCCTCACCCATACTCCTGTAAACAACTAATGAAACACATTGATCTGTGCACACATTGTACATGGAGCAGGGAGGGTCATAAAAGTAGAACAGACGAGAGACGAGTTGAAAAGTAGGGAATTAGCCTGTGTGGGAGGGGAGCAAGAGAGAGTGGGGCGGGTGAATATGATCTAAATACACTATGTATATGTTTGAAATGTTATAATGCAACCATTATCATGTCTAATTAATATATGTTAATTAAAACAAAACCTCGGTGGCTTGCTCTAGTGCAGCAGTTGAGAAGGCTGACCAAGTGGCCCCCAGATTGATCCAGACAGGAGTGTGGCCGCTGGGTTGAGGATATCAGCATGTAGCCAGAAACAACCAGATTCCACAGCTTTTGACAGTAGGTCTTTAACAGAATATATGATGCGCCAAATAGGAGAAGAGTCGAGGCTGACCTGAGTTTCATCCTGAGTCGCTGGAAGGATGAGGGAGCTGTTTGAAAGGGATGGCAGTGACTTAGTTTAGGATATATAAAGTTAATGATCTGATGGAGATTTCAAATCGTTTGGAGCATAAGGATATACTGTCACATAGGCATGTGACAGCTACCACTATTTAATCTGTTCAAGTGCTTCCTGTGTGCACAGTGGTTCGTCCTTGACCTGATACCCTAGTGAGGGTTTCACTCTCTCTGACTCCATTTCACAGGTGAGAAAGTGGAGTACCAGATGGATTAATCCATTTTCTCCAGGCTGCAAGGCCGGGCCAGCCTGTGAATGAGGCATCTGGATTCCGAGCCCTTGTTCTTGAACTTGGGGTAGTGCAGGGGCAGAGTTTGGTCCTTCTCTTACTTTATCCTTTGCTGGCTGGATGTGTCTGAGAAGCATCATCATGGCAGCCCACTTCGGGCTGGCTCAGGCATCAAAGGTCTGGCCCTGGGAGAAGAGCCATCTAGCCTAGCACAGAGCCTTCTCTCATTTCAGCAGAGCCTGTGGCCTAAGGACATTCAGCCAAGCCTGAGTAAAATAGATCATCCCAGATTCTCAAGCTGGTAAATAAGTAGAGGGTACAGGACCAAATGAGAACAGTGTGTGAGCTACAAGGGCTTACTTAACCTCCCCGCCCCCGCTGGGCTATCCTTAATTTATCTTTCAAAGGAAATATGGGTGTTTTCACCTGTAAAGGTAAAGATGGGTATTGAAATCAGCACTTTTGATATGTGGGTTTAATAAGTTTTATTTACCATTGAGTAAACACAAACGGATGATTTTAAAAATACATTAAAGTATGACGAACAATACAAGCCATCGTCCCACTAATAAATGGAGTATTGCCATCATCATCCAGAAGGCCTGCGATTCCCTACTAATTGCAACCTCCTCCACCACAGCCCCCCCTTAGCTGCTCCCCCAGCCTCGTGGTAATAGCTGCAGTACTTGTCTTTGTACTTTTTTTTTTTTTTTTTTTTTGGCAGCTTTACGACCTACACATTTGTCAAGGAGGATGTGATTTAATTTAGTCTGGTTCTGAAGTTTGCAAAAATTGAACAATGCTCTAGCTAGTATTTTGTGACTTTATTACTTGTGAGACTTGCCCATGTTCTTCCCTGTAGCTGCAATCCGTTTTGTTTCTATGCCGTGCGTTCCGTCATGATTATAATGTTATACAAGAGGTCATTTATCAGGCTACTGATGGACATTTGGGTCCTCTCTTCTCTGGCAGTTAACAAAGTGCTTCTGCGGCATTCTTAATGCTTTTTCTTTTTGTTTTTTTCTAGTCTTTAATCTTTGCATTGAGACATAGTCTCATAAAGGTAGGCCTCGAATTCCTTTTGTGACCAAGGATGTCATTGAACCTTTAAAAAATAATATTTTAATGAATTCTTTGAGAATTTCATGCAATGAATTTTGGTCATATTCATCCTTCCCCCACTCCTTCCCAGATCCAGCCCTTCCACCCACACCTCCCTACCTACCCAAGTTTGAGTTTTCCCTTCCCTCTTCTCTCTTTTAAAAAAAACCAGCTGGGTACAATTTGTGCCACCCCAACTACTATTGGGAATGTGGTCAACCTACCAGGGGTCACATCATTAAAGAAAATGACTCTCCTTCTCTAAGCAGCCATCAAATGCCAATAGCTCCTCTGCTGGTGGTGGGATATCATGCCCGCCTCTTCCCCCTCATGCCAGGCTTCTGTCTGGCATGAGTTTGGACACGCTGTCACAATCCCTGTGAATTCATATGTGTATCTGCCATGTTGGACCCAGAAAACCATTTCCTTAAAGTCATCCACCACCTCTGGCTCTTACAATCTTTCCACCCCCTCTTCCTCCAAGATGCCCGAGTCTTAGAGGTAGAGAAGTAAGATGGGTACATTCCATTTAGAGCTGAACACTCTGCAACAGTGGTCCTCAACCTTCCTCATGCTGTGACCCTTTAACAAAGTTCCTCATGTTGTGGTGACACCCCCAACCATAAAATTCTTTTCGTTGCTACTTCATAACTGTAATTTTGCCAGGCAGCAGGGTGGCTGAGGTGGTGGGTGACTGGCTTAGAACTTCTTTTGATCTGAGTGTAGGGATTATAGGTGGTGTGGACCACTACACTAGGCTTTAGGCGGTGCTGGGGACTGAACCTAGGGCTGCAAATTCAGGGCTTGTACACACTAGGCAAGTACTCTACCAATGGAGCTACATCCCCTGGGCCTCCTTTATGTTTTTTCATGTGTAAGTTACCTACAGCCTGGCAAACATATGCGAGTGGTTCTCTCATATACGAAAGTAGGAGGGAAGTGGCTGTGTTACAGGCTTTCCTCTTCAGACCAATGGGATAACATACCATTGAGTTTATAGGCGTGCACCACCAAGACTAGCTGAGTCAGTTTCTGGTGTGGTTTGGGGTTTTATTTTTATTCTTTATCTCTTTGGGCTTTTAAGACAGGGTTTCCCCGGATAGCCCTGGTTGTCCTGGAACTTGCTCTGTAGACCAGGCTGACCTTGAACTCAGAGATCTGCCTGCCTCTGTTTCTTGAGTGCTGGGATTAAAGGTGTTCAATGGGTGGTAGGTATTCCTGTCTACATCATACATAGCCTTTGTTTTAGTCATTCATTTTATTTTATGCTGAATGTTTTCTGCATTTGGTTAAGAAATCTAATCTTCCCCTACTTCCTAGTCCTAAGTGCATTTGACCATTGTCTTCTGTAATATTTCTTGTGTAGCCTTTTACACCTTGATGTTCCATTCACCTAGAATTGGTTTCCTCTAGACAATAGAAAGTACAAGTTTAATCTCATTTTTAATACCTAAATGCCATGTTTTCTTAATGCTGTTTTGATGGCAACCAAGCACAACAGGCTGAGTTCGATCACTGGAACCCGTATTGTTCAACTCACTCCTGAGAGTTGTCCTCTGACCTTCCCTCAGGTGTGTACCATGGCATGGGAAGACACACATGCAAAGAAACGTAAAAAACTTACACAAGAATTCTCAAAGTTCAACAGTAAACAATTCAATTTAAAAATAGCCAAAAGATATAAACAAATTTGCAAATAAGATACACATATATAGATATGGTAAAAAAAAAAAGGATATGAAAAGATGCACTTATTAACCATTAAGGAAATGGAAATTAAAAGACGCTGTCACTATTAATTTTTCAGAAAGACCTCATTAGCTGGGGGAATGCCTCAGTGCATAAGGAACTTGCTATACACGTGTGAAGACTTCAATGAGAGTCCCCAGAACCCACATAAACTTGGATGCTGGAGGGCACTTCTGTAATCCCAGTGCTCTATGATGAGATAGAAGGTGGAGACAGGGGAATACCTGAAGGCTCACAGGTTAGGTAGCCTGGCTCATTCAGCCGGCTAGGTAAGAGATCCTATCTCAAAGTAGAAGGCAAAACCAACATCCAAGGTTGTCCTCTGGCCTCCCCACATATGTCATGGCATGTGTATACCCACAATCCCACACATAAACATGTGTGTGTACACTTTCTCTCTCTCTCTCTCTCTCTCTCTCTCTCTCTCTCTCTCTCTCTCTCTCTCTCTCTCTCTCACACACACACACACACACACACACACACGCATATTTTTTAAAAGATTAAATTAAGAAGTAACGACAGTATTAAATGCTTAGAAACTGGATCATATTAAATGCTTAGAGACTGAACTGTTCATATGGATCATTCATATATTACTAGTGGGATAATAAAATGCAATAATTGTAGCTGAAGTTTTGCTGTGTCCCACCTGGCCTGCGGTCGGGACAAATCTTTCCCACTCGCGTCCCCCAAGTAAACACACAGAGGCTTATATGATTTACAAACTGCTCAGCCATTAGCTCAAGCTTATTACTGACTAGCTCTTTCACTTAAACTAAGCCCATTTCTGTTAATCTATATGTCACCATGTTTTCCGTGGCTTTACCTGTGTGCCATTACATGCTGCTTCCTGGACAGCGGGCTGGCATCTCCTGACTCAGCCTTCCTCTTCCCAGAATTCTCCTTGTCTGACTATTCTGCCTATACTTCCTGCCTGGCTACTGGCCAATCAGCATTTTATTAAACCAGTGTACAAAAGCATTATCCCACAGCAAATAATCACTTTGGAAAACAGTTTGATAATTTCATATAAACCTAGACATGTGATTACCATGTCACACAAAACTGTACTCTTGAACATTTGTTAATTCCATGGAAATGGAAGTTTACCTCCATACAAACTTGTGTACAAATGTTTCTAACAGCTTTGATGTAATACTCAGAACTAGAAATAGCTTGGATATTCTTTGATGGATGGATATATGTGATGATGGGTGGTTAAACTAACTGTGATATTGTCTGTGCTACAGAGTACTACTCATCAATAAAAAGGAATGGCTTATTAATATCTACAACAATTTGGTTATGTCTCAAAGACATTATGTGGACTAATGAAAGCCAAGGCTACACAGAGAAATCTGGTCTCAAAGAAAACATGGCATATCTTTCTAGTAATGGGACCATTCTTTATTTTTACTGTAGTTGTGGAGATTAAATCTTTATATTGCTAACACCACAGAACTAAACACACACACACACACACACACACACACACACACACACACACACACA
>CABHPR010127488.1:0-44293 GCA_902168415.1 Peromyscus melanophrys
TAGCCATTCTGACAGGTGTAAGGTGGTATCTCAGAGTCGTTTTGATTTGCATTTCTCTGATGATTAAGGATGTTGAGCATTTCTTTAAATGTCTTTCAGCCATTTGTGATTCTTGTTTTGTGAATTCTCTGTTTAGATGGGTAATGCCTGGGGGGCGCTCACCAACCTAAGACAGAGCGCCTGTATGGCCTGGGCAGGCGTCTCCATGATGGGTAAGGTGACCTGCTGATGTCCCACGCAACCTAAGTCAGAAGCTCATTTTTTAGTAAAGGGGACCTGTAGGGTCCTGGCCCCTGTTTTGGGTAACTGTTGCCTTGCTTCTTGACCTTGACCTTGATATCCTCCCTATGCTAATTCCCTGCTGGGTTCCACCCTCCTGAACACTTAAGGGAAGTTCCTTGTCTGTGTATCCTGCATAATGGGTGTTAACAACTTAGATGCAAGATTGTAAAACATCGGTAGTGAACTTCTGCCCTCCGGGGTTCTCCCATTGTGCTGTAAGCCTGTATTTAAGACCTCCTCCCTCCTTCAATAAACAGTATTCGGCATTAAATAAAAAATAAATAAAAAAAATAACAAAAAACCCCACCCATAAAAAGAAAAAAGAAAAAGAGTGTTGGTTAGGAAATTGCAGGTGACCATTTATGAATTTGACCTCATACTGTATACAGATTTCTGGAAGGGGGTGGTTAGGTGGATTCTGTTAATATTCAGAACTGAAAGTATCAGTTCCCTGATCCCAAGTACTACATGAGTCTCGTAAGCATGTGAGTGGTAGCAGAGGAACAGCTTTCATGGCTCATGGTGGATGGAAAGCCTAGTTACCGCTTCCATTTTCCCACTATGCTCATAACATGCAAACTAAGTTGTTCCCGTGGGCTAGTGTAGCCAGGGTCTATGGAATGTCTTCTGTACTGTGGCTTTGTGCTCTTGAGTGTGGGACTAGAGTCTAATGTTTCTAGTGTGCTCATGTTTGATGGCAGTTTGGCACATAAAGGCAAGTACAGATTTTCTACTGGAGCATCATGTTACCCTCAAAGTTTTAGATTTGGGTTTTTATTTTGTTTTGGTTTGTGTTTTGCTTTTTTGAGACAGGGTTTCTCTGTGTGACTGCCCTGACTGTCCTGGAACTCACTCTGTAGACCAGTCTGGCCTCGAATACACAGAGATCCACCTGCCTCTGCCTCTCAAGTTCTGAGATTAAAGGCGTGCGCCACCACTGTCCGGTGATTTGGGGGTTTTGAATTAGGGGTCTTGAGAGCCTGTGTCATCTTTGTCTGGGTTGATTCTCTTAACATACAGCCTTTGACTCTGCCTCTCCTCCAAACCTGAAAGGTCTGAATGCAGCTGGTGAAGGTTTGCCTTCTGTGTATGATGGGCACCAAGAACAGTCCCCTTTGATTTTCTGGAATTGGAAGAAAGGTTGGTTGTCAGCAACACCTGATAACAAAACATCGTATCACGTATCTTGGTTTATAACAGTATTCTAAATCTCAATGAGTCAGACACAGCCAGGCCCCTTCACACTGCTCACGATGTAACTCAGGTCCACAGAATAGTCAGAGGCCTTGTTTCCTGCCTGTGACTAGTTGCTTCTGGAACAGTCCCTGGGATTGATTATAAAGTAATGCTGAACAATGTTCAATTTGTTAGATTTCTTAGCTGCCTGTGACAAGTCAGAACTTTCAGGCCATGGCTAGTTTTATTAGAGGGTTAATGGGAAATTGAGAAAATTAGGGATTTTTTGGATATCCCCAGATTTTATTTTGAGTTATTACCATTTTGAAATTTTGATTTTAAATGTACTCAAAGTTGTAAGACTATGAGACAATAGCTGTTAATTCATGACTTTTCATCCTACATGTACTTCAGTGGTGTGGTCACATTCAGGTCACAACAGGCACTATTATCTCAGACTCCTGGAAAACTTGAAGCTGAACTTTCTGAAGAAGAAAGAGTGACGGCTTAGGAGTTGGTTTTTCTCGGCTTTCCTAATGGAGTTATTGACAAAGTTCAAGTAAATACATGGATGTTCTTTCACATACAGAGCCAAGTACTTGACTGGAAGGTGGAGTCAGTTATAACTCCTGGTCTTTGCTGACTTGCAAAATAAATACATTAAACTATACTAGTTAGTATACTAGTTATATGGCATGACAGATTCTGTCAGATAATTAAGTGCAAAAACATGAAATAACAAACATTTTTAAAGGAGTGGCTTCTGTCAGCTGTTTGTCTTCAAACAGAAAGAGTTGGCGATTTAGTCTTGATTCCACCTGGCAAAAGTCAAGGAGGCAGTGACAGGCCTGTGTCCTGCCTTAACAGGAGGTAGACATGGGAGATGGCAGAGCCCTCATCCTTCCCATGCCCAGGTTCCCCCTCCACCTGAGATTCCCTGAGTTGTGGCCACAAAGGCTCCAACCCAGAGCAGTCTCATTCAGCCAGGGAGTGCTGGGCCTTGAAGCCTCACTCTTGTGTCTGCACTGAGCATCTAGGTTTCTGCTTTACAGGACACTAAGGCTTGGGCACATCTTCTTTTCTCAACAAAGAATTATATGAATTCTACGTATTTTTTTATGTTTCATAGAATTCAATTCGCCACAATCTCTCTCTGAACCGTTATTTCATCAAAGTGCCACGTTCCCAGGAAGAACCAGGCAAAGGCTCCTTCTGGAGGATAGATCCAGCCTCCGAGAGCAAGCTGGTAGAGCAGGCTTTTAGGAAGAGACGGCCTAGGGGCGTGCCTTGCTTTAGAACCCCCCTGGGACCGCTCTCCTCTAGGTAAGGATACAGGAGACCGCACCCACAGTTGGTAATATCACATCGGTGTGCTGGTGAGCTTCTTTCCAAAAATGAAGGCCTGCGGATGCCCTTCCTGGCATTGGGGTGGGAGTTGGGGAAAAGGTTGGTTATGTTTCTGTTTCTTACTGTCACGGGTTCCACCTGTTAGCTGATTCCTTGAACTTGATGCACATCTTAAAGTAATTAGACCCCAGTAGGCAAGGTCATGGGACCACATGGTGTTTTCCTTCCTTTTGGCATGTGAAAAATCCTTTAAATCTACCTTCAGTTCTATAACTCAAGATTTCTCATTTGCCTGATTTTAAAACAAACACTTTAACTTATTGACACTGTTTTTAATGGAAAAGAAATGAGCTTATGAGAAGCCTTAAGGCCTCACAATCTGCTCACAGCTGGGTCCTGCTGGCTGGCTGCACAGGAACTGCTCAGGGAGGGTACCAGCCTTTTCATGGAACTGAGCGGCCTCTGACATGCATGGGAGAGAAAGTCAGAACACAGAACTACACTCAATTGGCAGGAGACAGAAGGCTCCCCTTTACAAAGTGAGACTGAATGGACAAGTCCTCTCTAGAGCATCACTGTGAAAACCCACTGTCTTCTTTTGGTGACCCAGGAGTGCCCCAGCCTCTCCCAACCATGCGGGAGTGTTGTCTGCTCACTCCAGTGGCGCCCAGACCCCTGAGAGCCTGTCGAGGGAGGGCTCCCCTGCCCCCTTGGAGCCTGAGCCTGGCGCCTCACAGCCCAAACTTGCCGTCATCCAGGAGGCGCGGTTTGCCCAGAGTGCACCAGGTGAGACCACAGGAGGAGAGGTGGTGATGGTTAGGCAGTGGGGCCAGACAAAGATGCCTGCATTTGGCATTAAAGCAGTGGTAGAAACCTTAGGAAGCTTTGTACCTTGTGCCTGGTACTTATGTATAGTACCTGCATTTTATGTGGAATGTTTTGGAAAACCCAGTGGCACTGGGAAGTTTTTCTTCTCCCCTCCCCTCCCCTCCCCTCCCCTCCCCTCCCCTCCCCTTTTCTTTTTCTTTTTTTTGGTTTTTTGAGACAGGGTTTCTCTGTGTAGCTTTGTGCCTTTCCTGGAACTCGCTTTGGAGACCAGGCTGGCCTCGAACTCACAGAGATCCGCCTGCCTCTGCTGGGATTAAAGGCGTGCGCCACCACCGCCCGGCCCCTTTTCTTTTTTATCAGAGTCCAGGTGTGGTAGTGATAGTACCCCAACCAAGAGACTGAGGCAAGAGGATTGCTGTGAGGTTAGGGCCAGCTTGAGATACATAGTAAAACCCTGTTTCTAAAAAGAAAATTCAAAAGACTATTTCTCAATTACTTCATTAAAAAAAAAATCCTCTTCCCACTAAAAGAAGTTACACAAACTAGGCACTGATTGGAATAAAAATATATCCATTTAATGAGTAGATAAATATTGCCACTTTATTTGCAAAATCATAATATAGAATAAAATGTGTGCCTAGGTAAGGTTGGAAGATGATCATTTTTACCACTAAGCATGATGGATGGTCCAGAGAAACCGTAGGCTGCCACCTGTCTGCAGCTGCTGATGTCCACTTGCTGAAAGCCAAAGGGAGTGGCTCTGAAAGTCTAGGTCTGCTTCTGAGCTTTGTGTCTCTGTCCTACCAGAGTGAGGATGGCTCGTGTCTCTGGGCCCTCATATAGGGCATATTCTTGAAGGAGTAACCATTGAAAGGTTTTGTGAGAAATCAAAACAAAGCAAAGTTTGCAGTTTTTAATAATTAGATATGGAAACTAAATGTCCCTGTTAAGATACTACATTTTCAGCAGAAGAGATGGCTCTGTGGTTGAGAGCATTCTCTGCTCTTGCAGAGGACCTGGGTTCATGTTCACAACTACATTGTGGTTCGCAACTATCCATAGTTCCAGTTCCAGAGTATTCAGTGCCCTCTTCTAACCCCTGTGGGCACCAGGCACACATGTGGTACACAGACATAAAAGCAAGCAGAACACTCAAATGGGTAAACAAAAATAAATCTTGAAAATTTTAATAAAAATATAATACGTGTCTCTCGTTAGTAATGTTCTGTATTTTAAAGTGTAGTGTTCATGTTAAAAGAGCTGAGTGTGGAAATTGTGAGACCGAGGGCCCTGCACACCTTAACCCTGCTCCTGCTCGTGTCCTCTCCCAACAGGGTCACCTCTCTCCAGTCAGCCTGTCTTAATCACTGTCCAGCGGCAGCTGCCCCCGGCCATCAAGCCTGTCACCTACACTGTTGCAGCCCCAGTGACCACACCCACCTCTCAGCCGCCTGTTGTGCAGACGGTCCATGTTGTCCACCAGATACCAGCAGTGTCAGTGACCAGTGTGGCTGGACTGGCCCCAGCAAACACATACACAGTTGCTGGACAAGCTGTGGTCACTCAGGCTGCGGTGCTGGCTCCTCCTAAGGCAGAACCACAAGAGAATGGCGACCACAGAGAAGTCAAAGGTGAGCAAGGAGACAGCATCTCCTGTTGGCTTTTCATTCCCATGTAAATCCACAGGCTCAGTTGTCCTGGCCTGTTTTAATAAGTTCCTTAGTTTTTGTGCGATGGTTTGTTTCTTCCTTTCCTGGGTAGCAGTGCTGGAAATAGGGTCCACATACATCCTAGATAAACCTTATATCACTAAGTACACGACACACATGTGAATCCAGGTATCCTCTCAGATCAGAGGTGATGGGTCCTCTTGGACCTAGAAGTTACTGACCAACATGGGTGCTGGGAATCAAAGCCAGGTCCTCTGTGAGAGTAGCATGTCCTCTCAGCCATCTCTCCACCCATTACTTGGTTGTAGACATCTGCAACACTAGGCGTCAAACCCTGTACATGTCAGGAAAGTGCTCTATGGCTGAGGTATGTCCCCAGCTTTTTTGATTTTTTTTTTTTAAGACACAGTTTCAAGTTGCCCCGACTAGTCTTGAACTTAGTTGGTAGGCCAGTACCCAGACTGGCCTTAACTTGCAATCTTCTTGTCTTATCCTTGACAGTAGCTGGGGTGGCAATCTTGTGATACCCATGTTGGAATTAGGCGTCGCCATCATGACTTGTTTTTAAACTGCTGAAATCTTGGCTTTGCGACAATATATCATCTCTTTTCCTTTTCTTTTGATTTCAGTGAAAGTAGAGCCTGTCCCTGCAATTAGCCCAGCCACACTAGGCGCTGCTAGCCGAATCATCCAGACATCCCAGGGTACCCCTGTGCAGACAGTGACCATAGTACAACAGGCGCCTTTAGGTCAACACCAGCTTCCAATAAAAACTGTAACACAGAATGGAACTCATGTGGTACCAATGCCTACAGCAGTGCACAGCCAGGTGAACAACGGTAAGACGCATTTGTTCGTGTCTCTTACTGGCTCTCTAGACGTTTCAACTGGTAGCAGAGGTTTTTAACTCATGGACAGAAGCATTCCATGTTTGGTTCTGATTTGACTTCATATTTTTGTCTGTAGAAATGTTTGAGTTTTGAAGCCATGGGAAGTGCAAGTGATGCTATGGGAGTTGGCCATGGGGGCTCACATTAGAGTAACTACAGTCCCTTTGTCCCTAGAAATATTTTTATTTTCATTTATTCATTTACTTATTTATATTTTGTGTGTATGGGTGCTTTGCCTGTATGTACGTCTGTGTAACACATGCATTCAGTGCCCTTGTAGGCCAGAAGACGGTGTCAGATCCCCCTAGAACTAGAGTTGCAGATAGTTATTAGCTGCCTTGTGGCTGTTGGGAATTGAACATGGTTTCTCTGTAAGAGCAGCCAGTGTTCTTAACCACTGAGCTATTTTTGCAATCTCCCCAGAAATTTTTACAACATCCTAGATATATAGAAATATATAGGTTTGCAAATAGGTATCTCTTTGTCTCTGGGACAAATAACCTAACAATTTAATTTAATGTAACAAGGGTTTGTTTGTGCTCAGAGTTTAAGAATATAGTCTATCATGGAGCTTGAGGCAGCTGGTCACATTGTATCTACTGTTAGCAAGCAGAAAGAGATGAACTCTAGTGTTCAGTGGGAATATAAACTGTGTGTGTTGTATGTGAAGGTCAGAGGACAACTTTGTTGAGTTGGTTCTTTTATGTAGGGTCTAGGGATCAAACTTAGGTCGTCACATGGAGGCAGCAAGCACCTTTATCTGCCGAACTAGCTTGTACTGGCTTATAAAGACAAACTCAGCTGCATAGTTATAAGATGTATGTTACTTCTTAGAAAATTTAATCTTGCCTTAATATTTGCTACTGTAGGACTTAGAGCAGCTTCACGTTTTTCAGAGTTGATATGTTCTTTAAAAAAAAAAGTTGGAACTAGAGAAATAAATGATTAAGAGCACTTGCTATTCTTCTAGAGGTTATGAGTTCAGCAAACACCTATAACTCCAGCTCCACTCTGACAGTGTCCTCTGGCCTCTCCAGGTACCCACATTGACAAGTTTGCACATACACATAGAGATTCACAAACATGCACATAAATAAAAATCTTATAAAAAATTTATAAAACACCGGGCAGCAGTGGTGCATGCCTTTAATCCCAGCACTCAGGAGGCAGAGCCAGGAGAATCTCTGTGAGTTCAAGGCCAGCCTGGTCTACAGAGCGAGATCCAGGACAGGCACCGAAACTACATGGAGAAACCCTCTCTCAAAAAACCAAAAAAAAATTATAAAACTGTATGGTGGGGTACATGTGCCATACATAGCACACATGTGGAGGTCAGGACAACTTTGTGGAGTCTGTTCTCTTTTTCCACATTTCTGTAGGTTTTTAGAATTGAACTCTAGTGGTCAAGCAGCAAGTACTTTTACCTGCTTTATAGTCTAACGATAAAGACTGTATGTATAGTCACCAATGCCGAGGAGACAACATCTCATACATAGTACAAAATAGAATATGTGAGGTCATTAGTTGTTGGATACTCTGTTCTAATCCCAATACAAATTTTTTTTTTTTTTTCTTTTTCGGGACAAGGTTTCTCTGTGTAGCTTTGCGCCTTTGCTGGAACTCACTTGGTAGCCCAGGCTGGCGTCGAACTCACAGAGATCCGCCTGGCTCTGCCTCCCGAGTGCTGGGATTAAAGGCGTGCGCCATCACCGCGCGGCTTGAATGATTTTTTTAAAATGAAAATTGTTAGCAACTCAAGCAGTGTTTGAACATTTTAACAGTGCAATGCAGAATATGCTAACTTGGTGTTTAAATGCTGGGGAATAATGGTAGGGAAATACTCTTCTTTTTCCCATAGTTAAACCTCCATGTTACTATGGTAGTAGGAAACTGTATATACATTACACATTGCATCTCATAACAGAGATTTATGAGTCTGAGCCAAGGTGTTTCCTGAAGCCTTTGGTGGCATTGTGTGGCATTGCGTGGCATAGTGGCATGAGCAGTGCCAGTGCTTGTTTAGAACTCAGGCTCCGACACTTAGATTCATTATGTGTTTGTGGGTTTTTTTGGGGGGGAGGTCATTGCCTATTCAGAAACTGTCTATTGTTGGCCATTTTGTAAGGGGGGGCACTTCCGTGTTCAGTGTTGTGACCCAGGTATAAGAAGCTGTATGTTAGTACAGGAATGCCACTACTTACTTAAGCACCCTCAAATTTTGTTGAGGCTTTGCTGTGTAGCAGTGTTCTCACTGTTTAGATGTTTGCCTTGTGAATTTTGAGAGATTGAAGAAACTGGAAGTAGAGAATGCTGCTCTTGGTGCCCATTGTTCTCATCCATGGAAAATTTCCCGGGAAGGAGAACTGTGGCACACACATGAATAAACAGATGGAAACCAGTGGGAGAACCATGGTGTCCTCTTTAAACCTGCCTGATGGAGCACTTTGTTTTTTGTTTTTAAAGATTTACCCCTGAAACTGGAGTTAGAGTTGGTTATGAGCCACCCGACCTGAGTGATGTTGGGAACTAGACTTGGATCCTCTGGAAGGGCAGCAAGTGCTCTTAAACAGGCTGATTGTGATTGGCCCTTGGTTCACTCAGGATTGGGGGACACTAGAGAATTTATAATACACATAAAATTACTGGCTCTTAGGGTTGTTGGCCCATTTAATGTCAAGGCTCTGCCCACTGTTGAAGACCTTCCTGCTGACATGTGGCAGAAGGCAGGGTTGCAGGGTTTTTTGTTTTGTTTTGTTTTGTATTGTTTTTGTTCGTTTGGTTTCTTGAGACAGGTTTTCTCTGTAGCCCTGACTATCCTGGTACTCTGTAGACCTGGCTGACCTTGAACTCAGAGATCTGCCTGCCTCTTCCTCCAAAATGCCGGGATGAAAGACGTGCACCACCACTGCCCAGCCAGGTTATTTTATAATGCATGCAGTCCCTCATAATGTCTCTGATCTACCGGGAGAACAGTCTTCATGCCAAAGTCCTGCCTTGTGCCGTTACCGTGGCTGTGACCTGAAGTCACAGCAGTGACATTGTATCCTGTGTTGATGTTCCACCTACACTTCCCAGATACATGTATTTGAGGGTATACATCTTTTTCCAGTTAAACCTCTGTGGTCTTGTCTGCAAACCCTTGCAGGAGGTGGGAGTGCAGTGAGGACCAGCACAGCAGCTCTTCCTCTTTGCAATGCTCCCAGTTCATAGTCTTGGCTTGGGTGGGGAGGCTCTCCTGCTCATGTTGGATTCATGTCTTTTTCCTCACAGCTCAGGAAGTGGGCAGGGCAGAACCTGTGTGGGAGCTGTTTGTAGAAGTATACAGGCTGGAGCTGAGGAAGAACACCTCTGGCTTGAGGCTGTGAAGTCAAGATTTGAGTTCCAAGACAAGCTAGAGATAGCCTGGGCTTGAGGATGCCTAGGCTATGTGCCCAGGCCTTCAGCACTTATGCCCTACACACTTTAGGGATGATTAGACAGCTGGCCAAGCTCAGCACCAACACATCAGGAAGAGCTGAGAAGGGTGGCTGGTGCCTTCTCCATAGCAGCTTGATGACATGGCTGCCACTTAGAGCTGGGTATGCCCTTCCCAGACTTGAACATGTTTTCCCAAGTTCTCATGGCAGTTCACGCTGCATGTACAATGGGGTAGGGACATGACGGAGCTTGTCTAGCACGCACAAGACCTGAGTTCCAGTCCTAGCCTTACACAAATAATAAAAACCAGCAGGCTGTGTGTAGGACAGGAGCAGGGTCTTCACTTCCTTTACAGCAGTGTTCATGCTGTGATCCTATTTAACTGGTGCCTGTGGAGCTAATGAGGCTCTGCTCTAAAGTGTCTGGCAACTCAAAGGGGCTTTGTCTGTACCTGGGCTGGAGGACAGGGTTCTTTCCCTCCATAGGCAGTGAGCTAGTCTGAAGTTAGGCAGCCAGTGTGCTCTTGATTGTGTAGCTTCCTTCTTGTTCCCTGGTGACTTGATGACTTACATGTCTCGGGAATGCCACCACCTGTGACAAGGAGAGCTTAAGCTTGAAAGAACAGTGGCAACCTCCCATTGGCACATTGGCTATTTAGAGGAACAACCAGCAGGACTAATGTGCACGAGTATATGCACGTATGAGAAAAGAGACCTTGCAGGTTGTGGTGGCACACGCTGATAAGATAGATATTCAGGAGGCTAAGGCAGGAGGATCACAACTTGAGAAAAATCGACTTTAAGGAGTCTACTCATTTAGGTGTGAGGCCAGTTAAGTCAGACCTTCCAGACAGAAAAGAGGATTGCTGCAGTGTGAAGGCTAAATGTGGAACAGAGCTCTTCTTTCACTGAGAATCCTCAGTCTTGTTAATGTCGTGAGACTCATCTAGGTTGGCGGGTGATGTACTTTGCTTGGTATTTATCTCATGTAAACAGTTGCTTCAATAGAACTCCTTAGGATCATTCTGATGACACCTAGGTACTGTGGCTCACTCAGACAAGTTGGCATTGCCTGACTGCTTGCTGCCTCAACTGGAAGTTTAGCCTTAAAACAGTCAGGGCTGGGTTGCTGTTGCACTGGGGCCAGAGGGAGATGGATCTCTATGAGTTCCAGGCCAGCCAAAGCTACGTAGTGAGACTATCAAAAAGAAAAAAAGGAGGGGAATGGAGGACCTGTGGGTATCTCCTGGATGTGTTCCCCCCAAAAGACATTTATTGCACTTGGGGAGGGGGGTACACATGAAGGTCAGAGGGCAACTGTGGGGGTCAGTTTTCTCCTTCCACCATGTATGTTCTAAGTCAACTTCTCAGGTTTAGTGGCAAGTTCTAAGTTAACTAGCTAGTGTAAGCGTGTCTACTTTATAGACAAATGCTTTAGGTAATGGTTTGAACAGGTGAAAAATGCTGTCTTTGAAACCAGAATAGCCTCATTTCTTCCTTGGTTGGAAATAGCTTTCTGTTCTCCAGGTGAACAGAAGCCACCCTGTCTTGACAACACTGAGCTCAAGCAGCTTTTGCGTCTTTAGAGGCTACAAAATTTATCCTGTTGATGGAATACCCACTAGCCAGGCTTTGACTGCTGCAGCTTCCCTGATTACTCTGTTTAGGATCCTCTGCCTTTGGCCCTACAGGGCCATCCCTGGGGTTCTATGCAAGGTTCAGTAGATTTGAAGTGCTAGGGTGGGCTTTGTGGTCAAGGTTTTTTGCAATAGCACGGGGTTCTGATTCACTGTCTCTCTTCAGCAGTGGCGAGTCCTCTCCATATGTTGGCAACCCATGCATCAGCATCGGCATCCCTGCCCACAAAGCGCCAGAATGGTGACCAGGCAGAACAGCCAGAGCTCAAGCGAATTAAAGCAGAAGATGGCGAGAGCATTGTCATTGCCCTGAGTGTGGATGCGCCACCAGCAGCTAGGAGAGAAAAGGGGATCCAGAACTAGCTGCTGGGAGACCTTTTCTTCAGACATCAACTTTGTGGTGCCAAAAGGAGATGCTGCCTCTTACTGAAGCAGGGAGCGCATCCTCAGTGGGTAAAGGGCCCTGCGGTTGGACTTCACCTCTTAGCACTGAAAACATGAACCCAGGTGGCCTTAAAACTCCTTAATTTAAAGACAAGTTACACTTGAACAGACCCACAACAGCAACCCTGGTTCCAGAGGTGGTGTCTCCTACAGAGCACTCGCTGGGCTGTCATCTGTGGGCTCAGCTTTTACTACAAGCAAGAACTCCAGGTCATGAAGGACTGAGTCTCTTGTGCAGATGCAGCACATGCTGCATGTGGATCTCTCTGACTTTCCTTTAGGGGACAGAGCCACAGCCACCGGCTGCCCTCATAGGACCTGATGGCTGCAGCTGAGAGACAAGACAGTATTTTGTTGTCTACATGTGGAATTAGAGTACTTGGAGATGTCCTTTCTTTACTAAACAATGGGGTCTTTGACGTTTCATATCACTCCATTTCTACTCTGGAAATTTGAGATTCCTTTGGGGGAAAGAACGGCATTCTGTTTGTTTCTGTGGTTTGTTTCAGGCCATGGGATGGTTTGCTCTAGTCTGTCCTGCCTGTGTTTGGGTGGCACTCCCTTAGGATACCTACTTGCCCATTTCCGTTCAGAGCAGTTACCTGATGAATTGGACCTACCCTGTGCCATTGTAGAGGGTGGGTGGACTGAGGCTGCATGGACCCCTGAGGCCAGGGGGCACGGGGCAAGGGACCCCAGGAGCCTTCTAGCCTTCGGGCTGCACGTACCTGCTCTTGCGGGTTTTGTTGTCTGTTTCTTTATGTTGACTTTGTCTGTGGCGTAATTTCCCACTCTAGTAAAATGAGTCTCCTACATATTGTGTATGCTTAAAGCAACAGACCCCTCCCTCCCTCCCTTGGGAAACAGATCCAGGCTTTTTTCACACCTTTTTAGATCGAGGTCATAGATCTCTCCCAGAACCTGGGGAGTCTTAGGGGTCAGCTCTGGCTTCTGGCATCTGACTGGTTATCTGCATGGCACACTCACGGCAAGAGCTGTTGGAGAAATGTGGCCAGTTAACTTGAGGGTCTTAGAAGTAAGACCCAGTGGCCAAGTATCAAGCATCCAGGCCATTTTCTGATTCTTAAGAGGTTTCTCTGACTTTTCAGAATGAAGTACCACACTAAGTCTGACTTAAGTCACGTAAGTAAAATTTAAGAGGGGAGGGTGAGGAAAGGTGGGAGGCCAGCAGCCTAGCCCACACTCAGGATCACCGCTCATCTTTCCAGAGCATTCTGGACTTAGAGCTGAGCAGCAGCAGGCAGAGGGTGTTAGTCTCATTGTGAGTTTTTTTTTTTTTTTTTTTTTTTTTTTTTTTTTTTTTAATATCATCATAACGTTATTTATTTAAATGTAGTTATTTTGGTATTTAATTTTTTTTAAGGGGGGGGGGAACCCTGTATTTTCCTGGTAGAATGAAATGGCTCAGAATGGTATATTTAGGCAATTTAAAACATTATTTACATAAAGACCAAATATGATAAGTCTGTTCTAAGTATTGCTTCACCCACAGTATGGAGCCATCACAATGTTACTACAGATGATGCGTGTTGACGTTAATGGAGTTAACAAGCTGGATTTATATAACTCAGCCACTTAAACAATAAAGGTGAGACATCATGTGAGTGAGCATGTGAGTGAGAACATGTGTGTTCCCACAGCAGTCTGCCTTTGGACTGCAGCCTGGGGGACTGGAGCCCCTCCAAGCGGCAGTCTGCCTCCTCTACCATTTTGCAGGTAACCTTGGAATGTGTATTTCTTAAAGGTTTGCAGTTTGCAAAGTACTTTGGGTTGTATTGTGCCCAGCATGTGGGTCCAGACAATGGGCCTCAGTTAATGTGGTGCTCTAGCAGGAGCCACCCTAGTGAGGTGGGCTCAGGCACCACCAACTGAACATACTGTGTGTCTGGAGACATCTGTGTGTAGCATGCTTGACCAGGACTTGGGTAGATGTTCCCTATGTGAGTGAAGTCTGCAGACTCGTTACCTCTGAGCTCCAAACAGACCTTAGGAGTCTGCAGGGGTTTCTTTTGGGGGATCATAGAAACATTTTGAAGATGGAAGGAGGATTTTTTTCTTTCTTTAGGGCCACATTCTCAGTCTCAAGTGAGTGAAGTGTTCCTATGCAGCCCCAGGCACGCACTCATCTTTAACCCTTGCTGCTGTATCGGCCATGCTGCTGCTTTGGTATATAGGAATGTAAAGCTGTCAAGGAGAGGGCCGAAGCTAAGCTGTAGATTAACAGAGTACTAAACCCAGGTTTTCTTCCCAGTGTTGAAGGCACTGCTTTAGTTTATGTTCATCTGAGTTCCCAGAAGCCCCTCCACACACCAGGGCTGGGCTCATGTGCTTTACCCCCCATCAGATGTCTGATGTGGGGACATAAGACCCTGATCCACAAGTAGCTTGCCACAGTTCCCAGGTCCACTGTGGCACCTCACTGTTGAATGCTTAAGGAGTCTCTTTTTGACCTTTACCAAACGTCTGAGCTCCCTCAGGGACTAGATAACTTCAGTAGCTTTGGCTTGAACCACACAGAACACAAAGGGAAACTTACCTGTGTCCTGGGTACAGTGCATTCCAGAAAGTGTGTGGCATACTTTGTATAGATGGATTCTCCACACCGCAGAACGTGTTCACAGACAGCAGCAGGTCTCCATAAATAGCCCACCTCACTTCCTTGTCCTCGGCTGGGTGGGGGGGGCTGGTCACAGAGTAGCTGGAGTAGTTCAGAAGGGGTTGAGGAGTGTCAGGACTTGGGTTTTCTACGCTATGTGACACAAGGAGAGAAGTGACAATCGTGAAGTCCAGGCATCTGCTGTTACTAGAGTAAGCAGGGTGGCGACCTGTGTGCAAAAATTTGGAATTTTTAAAAAGTACCAAGTTCCTGAAATTCAATAAAATATTTTTATTAATTTTAATTGAATACAGAGTATCGTTGTCTTTTGGTAAGCAGATACATCTATCTTCTTAGCATGTGCTGGGGATACTTTACCAGGAACACAGATGTGCAGCAGCTCAGGCTTCATCAGGGGTGAGAGCACAGAGCATGATAGCTACAGCTGTACAGGCAGCTGGGTGGTATCCAGTGTTAGAGTTTTGTTATGTTAGAGTTTAAGTTGTGGTTGTTGGTGTGTACCCCCCCCCCCATGCTTGCCCTTTGACCTAAGGATCAAGATCACTGAAAACAACAAGAGATAGCAAAACAAAATGTTTACCAAAAAGATATACAGGTGCTGAGATTCCTGGGTGGTAACACTGATTTCCCAGCTGCTGTCCCAAGGCTGAATATATGGAAAGTATAGGTTGGGGATGTGTGATCAAATCCAGGAGAATTTACAGGTGACACAGTGGCCTAACCTACACTTGAGGCAGCCCAAACTTGGGCAATGAGTGTAAGTACTAGAAACCCTTACACATGGACAGCGCTCCAGTACAGGTGATAGTGGAGGCCACAGTGCTGGCAAGTAGTGGCATTGGGGACACTGGGGACTTAGAAGGACCTTGGCAAGGAACTGGGAGGGTTGGTTGGTAAAATGTTCGCCTTGCATGTACAAGTCTGGATTCGATCCCCAGAAATTTATACATAGATGGGATAATCCTGTAATCCTAGCCCTCAGAAGGTAAAGGCAGGAGAATCAGAAATCCAAGGTCATCCTTGACTCCATAGCAAGTTTGAGACCTGCTCAAGGGGGTAACGGGTGCACTAGCTGGCTGGTGGGTCCAATAATGTTTCCCATTGCCCAATTCTTTCTATTATGGCTTCAAGCTGAACCAGTTGTAGGGTACAGGGAGGCCAAAATCTGAACCTTTTAACTAACAGCAGAAAGAGGGTGCCTGGGAGACAGAATTTGGGGATACCAGCATGCATAGGAGTTAGAAATTCTCTGTGATAATTGCACCCCACATTCATCTGCAGCCATCATGGCAGAACTGACCTGAAGGATCTGTGAATTGTCCAACAATGCATGCAGGGTATCACCTCAACAGCTCAGAACAGGCTGGGAGAAGTCCTCACACACAAAGATGGGTGTGGCTACACAAGGTATATGGACATGAAGTCAGCACAGTAACGCGAATTCTAATTGGTCCTAATAATAAAAACCTAGAGTCAGATATCAGGGTGACAGCTGAAAAATCAGAGAACAGCGCAGCCAGCCAGCTACTGAGAGATGAATCCTCAAACCGAAAGGGCCAAGCTCCTGTCTCCACCCCCACCTTATCACTTCCTCTCTGTCCATCTGGCCCTATACGTTGGACCCATCTTGTGCTCTATTTTACATGAGATAAAGTTCCAATCCCTAAAAGATGAACATTTACATCCTGAAGGGGCCAATTTGGATGCCAAGATTCAGGTGCAATTGTTAGATCCGCACCTGTGTCTACAAGATCTTCAATGATGACATCATTTATTTGTATTTTTAATTTTGGTCTTTGTTCATTTATAGAAGTTTACCAAAATATTCTCTTTATGGTTTCTCCTGAATTTTTTGTTCTCTCTTCTACAGCTGTCCTGTCATCCAGAGCAGCATGGTTTCTTACAATAGGCATCAGGTTCTTTAATTGCTCTGGGAAGGAGTTTCCTCCACGATGACAGGAAAGGACTGAACTGAATTTGACATTGGGGCCTGTGAGAGGTCCCTCAAGGCATGACTGTCCCTTGTTGATCTACATTCATTAGTCCAATGCCTGCCTTTGCCAAGCTTTCTGCATAATCCAGAAGGGAGGGGCGTTCTGTTGGGATTATTCTTAGAAAAAACATTGTTTCTGGGAACACCCTGCTTACAGTCTATTTTTAGGTAACCTTGTTTA
Source organism: Peromyscus melanophrys (assembly GCA_902168415.1). Taxonomy (NCBI): domain Eukaryota; kingdom Metazoa; phylum Chordata; class Mammalia; order Rodentia; family Cricetidae; genus Peromyscus; species Peromyscus melanophrys. The sequence continues at coordinate 16,503 of CABHPR010127488.1, forward strand.
CCACAATTGAAACACTTGACATTTCAATTTTTCTTCAAACCTCTGGAAATCACCTCTCCTATCCAAGCCTCATCATGGTTATAAGATTCAATATTGATTATATCTTGGATCCATTCCTCTAAGGGTGCTGCTCTTGCCTTAACAGCCAAATTACCCTTTTGCATTGTGCATTAGCATTTTTGAAAGCCAGAGATTCAATTATTATCTGTCTAGCTTCTGAATTGGGTATCATTGTATTTACTGCTGAAGTCAATCTTTGTAAAAAATCAGTGAAGGTTTCTTTTGGGCCCTGTATCACTTTAGTAAATGACTCAGTTTTCTTTCCTACTTAATTCTGTCTCAAGCATTCAAGGCTGCTGCGTGGCATAAAGCCAGGGTGTGGTCATCATATAGAGATTGCCTTTCTACAGTAGCGTAATAATCACCCTCTCAGCCAGGCAGTGGTGGCGCACGCCTTTAATCCCAGCACTCGGAGGCAGAGGCAGGCGGATCTCTGAGTTCAAGGCCAGCCTGGTCTACAGCGCGAGATCCAGGACAGGCACCAAAACTACACAGTCTTGAAAAACTGAAAAAAAAAAAAAAAAAAAAAAAAAAACATACATAAGGGCTGGAGGGATGGCTCAGAGGTTAAGAGCACTGGCTGCTCTTCCAAAGATCCTGAGTTCAATTCCCCCGCAACCACATGGTGGCTCATAACCATCTATAATGAGATCTGGTGCCCTCTTCAGGCATGCAGGTGTATATAAAAGTGGACACTATACATAATAAATACATCTTTAAGAAAGCCGGGCAGTAGTGGCACACGCCTTTAATCCCAGCACTCGGGAAGCAGAGGCAGGCGGATATATATTGGTTTTTCAAGTCAGGGTTTCTCTGTGTAGCTTTGCGCCTTTCCTGGAATTCACTTGGTAGCCCAGGCTGGCCTTGAACTCACAGAGATCTGCCTGCCTCTGCCTCCCGAGTGCTGGGATTAAAGGCATGCGCCACCACCACGGTTCTAAACATATTTTTGATCTGGGATATAGTTCAGCGGCAGAATGCAGAGGTCATGGTAGTACACACTTGGTTGTTGTTTTTGGTGGCATATACTCATAATCCTAGTACAGGAAGCTAGTAAATTTGAAGCCAGCTGAGCTATAGAGCCAGATTCTCTCAAAGAAATAAACTCTGCTATCGAGATGGCTTAGCAAGTAAAGGAGATTACTGCCAAACTACAGGAATTCAATCCCCAAGACCACATGGTGGAAAGTGGAGAGTCAATGCCTGCAAGTTGACCTGTAACCTCCTCACATGTGCCAAACACTGTCTAACTTGATTTTTTTAAAATGTCTACCCTGCTTCTGGTGGTTTAAATGAGAATTGCCCACATTGGCTTACATATTTGGATGCTTGGCAAAGATTAGGTCTGTCACTGGGTTCTAGGGATTGAACTTCAGTCATCCTGTTTACTTACTGAAACATCCTACTGGCCCTTTGTCGGTCGTTTTTTATCTTTGTTTGTCTGTTATTGAGTCATCCACTACCCCATCCTGCCCCTGCTTCTTATGGATGTGAGCACTCAGCTACTGCTCCAGCCCAAGGACTGGTGCTGGATTCCCAGCACCTATGTGGGAGACTCACAATTGCTTATAACTCCAGCTTCCTAGGATTCAGTGTCCTTTTCTGGTTTCATGGGCTCTGAGCTGACTTGCACAACATCCCACACCCACCCCATGCACATAATTTTGTTTTGTTTTTTGAGAGAGGGTCTATGTAGCCCAGGTTGTCCTAAAGCTCTCTATGTAGACCAGGCTAGCCTCAAAGTCACAAAGCTCCAATTACCTCTGCCTCCTCAGTGCTGAGAGTAAAGGTATTCATGCACATAATTTCAAATAAAATCTTTCTAGGGAGGGGGCTGGAAAGACAGTTTATCAGCAGTTAAGAGCACTTGCTGTTCTTCCAGAGATCCCAGGTTCAATTCCCAGCACCTACATGGTGGCTCACAACCACCTGTAACTCCAGTTCCAGGGGATCCAGTGCCTTCTTCTGGACTCTGCAGGCACTGTACACAAATTCACATACATACATGAAGACAAAACACATAATTTTAAATAAATCTTTTAAAAAGGGGAAAAGATAGATGTGATCTTTCTATAAATGCAAAATACTATTTGACAAAACTAAACTCCTAGTGTCATGCATGTGCCCTTGAGGCCTCTAAATCCTCTGAGGTCACAGCCAAGTATAGCTCAGTTTTCTTCCATGCTACCTGATCCCACCACAGTGTGAGTTCAGTGACTGTAACAGAATTTGTAACATTCACAATGGGCCATCTGCAGTGTCTACAATCTAATACAGATGCTAGTGATAACAAATGTGACTCTCCAGCCTCAGATGTGGAAACCAGCAGGTAAGCTTTAATATGTGTACTATAAATTAGCACAAGATATAAAGAGACATATTTGAATGAGCAAATTAAACTCCTTAGTTAAGAACTAGACACTAACTTTGGAACTGATAAACCCACCTGAAGTTAAAAGTAAAAACAAAAAGAGTGACAACAGCGTGTGCCTGGACAGAATGGGCGGGACAGTGACTGAGCCACACCAGTGACCTCTCAGACGATGACCAATAGAAAGCACATACCTTGAAAGAGGCAGAAAAGTATTTTAACGTATGGCTTGCTTCAATGAACAGTAGGACAATATAAAAAGTCAGATTTTATGAATCTGACTTCCTAAAAGAACTGGCTGAAAAACAACTGAATTCTCAGACTCAATAAAACCTATCAATTTAAAACTCCCAATCAGGAGACCCCACATCAGAAATACAAAGACCTTATCTTACCAGCTTTCCAAATTGTAACTTTGTGAAATAGTTTTGAAAAAACAGGAACCTGGGAAGCACACAAAGGTGTGACTTCATGCCACACAAGCTACAGAGCTCCCTGTTGTAATGCTCCCGTCACACAACACACCAACCAACCAGGCTGGGTGCTCTTACAGCGCTGTTGCCCAGAGCCAATGATGGCTCTGTTTGGAATTCTGCCCTCATCATTTTAAGATATTAGTCCACATTAGAATCCATACACAGGAGCCGGGCGGTGATGACGCACACCTTTAATTCCAGCACTCGGGAGGCAGAGGCAGGTGGATCTCTGAGTTCGAGGCCAGCCTGGTCTACAGAGTGAGTTCTAGTACAGCCAGGGCCACACAGAGAAACCCTGTCTCAAAACCAAAAACAAGAAACAAATTCATACAGATAAAAATAGTTTAAGAATACGTAAAGTCAGCATCAGTTTTCTGTTTTAGGTTAGCGGGGAAACAGTGAATGAGGTGATGAATGGCAACTGCATCATTTATCATTACAGGCCCGTTTTTGATTTTTTTCTTTTTTTTTTTTTCAGACAGGGTCTCATGGCCTAGGCTGGCCTTGAACTTCTGATTCTCTTTTATTTTACTTCTCCACGATTACAGGTGTGTAATATGCCTGTAATCCAGGATACCACCAAACCACTTATGCAGCAGTGTTCGGCTTGCAGGCCAGAAGAGGGCACTCATTAAGGATGGTTGTGAGACACCATGGTAGTTTCGGGAATTGAACTCAGGACCTTTGGAAGAACAGCCAGTGCTCTTAACCTCTGAGCCATCTCTCCAGCCCTCAAACCAGAACTTTTAAGAGTTAAGGAAGTGAGCCCAGTGGTAGTGTATTTTTGTGATCTCAGTATTCTGGAAACTTAGGCAGGATAGCCCAAAGTCCAAGGCCAGTTTGAGCTGGAGATAAAAAAAAAAAAAAAAAAAAAAAAAAAAAGAAACTAGGGGAGAAGGAAAGTGGGCATGTTCCATGCCTGTTAATTCTACCACTTGGGAGTTGGAGGCAAGAAATCAGGAATTCAAGGTCATCCTCTGCTGTACAACAGCCTAGGCTACAAGAGACAAACAATAAACCAGAACCATAAAAATTAAAAGCTGCATGGTTAAGAAAAGACACCCAAATCTATTTAACACAGAGCAGAGTGTATCAAAGAGATTCAGTGCAAAGTCTTATAATTAGGGACAGATGGCAATAAGCTCTTACAAAAGAAAAGCAGTTAGGGTTTGGCTCACGTGAGAGCACTTACCTAACATGCAAGAGACCAGGAACACACAAGAAAAATTCACAGATGACTACCATCCATGTTCAGACAATCCAACCTATCTACACATGAAGATCTTATTCTTCAACGACTTGCAGTGGGCAGGTCTGAGGGCAGAACTTGTGTTCCCAGAAGCAAGAGGGGATGTTGGTTGAGGCTGGAAACAGGACTGTTTCAATAAATAAATTTGGAAAGAATGTGCCCAGTCTGGTCCTAGTGTTGAGGTTTAAACAGTGAATGAGCATCAAAACTGAGAACTCTCTGGAGCCCTCTGTGGTATCCAGACCTTTCATCCTATTAATCCCAACACTCCAGAGGCAGAGGCAGCAGGTTCTGAGTTGGATGCCAGCCTGTCTACACAGTGGAGTTCCAGGACAGCCTGTCTCAAATAAACAAGTAAGTAAATAAAAACTGAAAACCTTCAGACCCAGCAATTACAGCTCCTTTATTACCAAAAAAAAAAAAAACAAAAAAAAAAAAAACAAACAAACAAACATAGCCAAGCTTATAAATCTTTGTGCACAATTATTTCCATTTTAACATTGATTGTGCTAGCAAAAAGTGCAAATATCTTTGGGCAATCACAGTATTTCTAACGTTAGAACTTGTTTTTCTTTTTTAAAGCAGCACTTGGAATGTGGATGCTCCAGGAATTCAAGGCCATCTTCTGTCACATAAGCGTTTAAGCCCAACCTGGGCTACACAAGACCCTGTTCTCAAAAAACCAACTAACTAAACAAACATTTTTAGAAAAATTAAAAATTAGCACCTAAGGCCAGGCATGGTGGCCAGCCTGGTCTACAAAGTGAGTTCCAGGCCAGCTAGGGCTGTTAAACAGAGAAACCTTGTCTCAAAATCAAAACAAAACTCAGCGCCTAATGCTGTTTGAAATTAAAAATTTTTCATCAAGGACTTGGGTCTTTTCTGGTGGTAGATGTGTGGGACAATTCACAACACTGTAGTTCTCTGTATGTTCCTCTCTTTCGTAAGAACTACATATAGCCAGGCATGGTGGTGTACGCCTTTAATCCCAGCACTTGGAGGCAGAGGCTAGTGGATTCTCTTTGAGTCTGGAGCTAGCCTGGTCTACATAGTGAATTCCAGGACAGCCAGAGGCTACACAAAGAAACCCTGTCTCGGAAAAACAACAAAAACTACGTAATTTTTTTTTTTTTTTTTAAATCATAAGTACTTTCCAAAATGTGAAAGTCAATCAAATGCCTCTTACAGCCAACTGCAGAGAGGTTGTGGACCATGACCACCAGGCTATTGACAGACCATGCTTGCACCCAGAGGCACGATTTACCTGAAGAAAGAAAACATTAAAACGAAGACTTGGTCCCACAGTGATGTCTGCCAAAAGGGCAGGAGGAATGGCCAAGGGTACACCCAGGGTTATTTCATACATGGGGAGGTTCACTCAACCATGTGAGCCTGTGGTTTCTGAGAAAGGTAAACGGAGGTAAGGACCTGGCAGCTCTTGCCGCAATGAAAAGGTAACATTTAGCTTGCTGAGAAGACTAGGCAAGGCAGAAACAAAGTGCAGGTTTTCATATCCATGTCCTAGATGACCTCAGATGCTAAGGCCACACCTAGGAAAAACAGCCAACCAGGAGCTTCTGGAATCCCTGGAAGTGCTGGCATTCACACATCCCCTTTTGGGTCAAGGTCCAAAATGGCACTGACAAAGCACTGGATGTTTGAAAAGTCTGCTGATCCCTGTAAACCTACAGAGCTTTGCCTGGCAGTCCATCAATTCTGTCTTTATCCAGAGACAAGCAAAATCTGGGGAGCAGACAGTGCTGGAGTCTCCTCCTAAGCCTTGCTCTGCCACCACAGGGAGCTCATGTGCACTCACTGTCCCTACAAAACAAGTAGGAGCCTGGAGGATGCCTTGCATGGTTTGCCAAAGCTGATACCAACTTCAGATGCTGAGGGACTCCCAAGGATGGTGTGGGCTGGGAAGTTGACTAGGAAGGCCACTAACAAGGAGACTGTGCCCAATGACGTACAGCCTTAGCTGGTGACTGTAGATGGCAGGACCTCTTGTGCCACCTCATGTCTCATGCCAATACCATGGTGCTAGAACACAACACTGCCTCAAATCCTGGTGTGCCATCTGCTGTCACCTGCTTGCCTCCCCAGTTCTTTTTTTTTTTTTTTTTGGTTTTTCGAGACAGGGTTTCTCTGTGTAGCTTTGCGCCTTTCCTGGAACTCACTCGGTAGCCCAGGCTGGCCTCGAACTCACAGAGATCCGCCTGGCTCTGCCTCCCGAGTGCTGGGATTAAAGGCGTGCGCCACCACCGCCCGGCTTTGCCTCCCCAGTTCTGATGAACCAATTCACACTGTGGGAAGACCTACTCTTCAGAACCACTGCAAGCTAGAAATAACACTGAAGGATCATCACATTGTCTGCCCCCCGAAACTGCATATGTACATAAACCAGGCTGACACCAGCCAAAGTATATAGATGACTGGTGCCTCACACTATCTTCCCATAGGGCAGCATGCTGATAGCTCTGAAACCAGGAGTCAACACTGGTATAGCACAGGACAATGATACCAAAAAGATTTTTTATGAACTGTTCCCTCTGTACCTGCTCTCTGGCTGGCCCTAAACCATACAAACTCAGTTTCTCTTTTCAGTGGCTGTGCTGGTGAGGTAGATGTCCCTGTAACAGGGAACTCCACTCCCAGCTCAACAGCCTACAAGTCTGTCCTGCAGTAGATGCAGGGCCCCCAATCCCATTATATACTCAGGATGAGAACATGTGGTTTCATTACACTTGGCTTTGCTCTTTACAGATAGAGTACAACAAAATTAGTCACTTTTATTTCAAAGAAACAGTACAAACAAGTGTGCAAAATTAAGTTTCATGATTAAATACACATAAGGTAACATGCATACTTGACATCAAATCCACAGTTAGCCGATTACAGGAGTGTGAAGGAACTGGCAGAACTGAGAAAGTGCTGCTGAGCACAATTTAAATGTTTGCAACTTGAAATCAAAACCGCAAAACTGAGCTTCTTAGAAGATATGTAAAAAAATTAAACATATACCTCAAGTGGCACAGAAACATGGAACTTGTTGCCTGTGTCAGTACCAGGATGTGCCTGCCATCCCCAATGTTAGTGTGTGTTCCTGTGGATGTTGGGAGAGATGAGACAGGGTAGACACCACAGGCCAAGGCAATTCCCTCCACACAACTGGTAGCTACAGGCACATGGATACTGCACTGAGAAGGCCCCTAAGTAATGCTTTCTTCTGGGAATAATTTTTAAAGTCTATGTGTTACTTTGTTCCCTAAAGGTAACGGGAAGTTCTGTTTTAACCCAAACTAAACCAGGAGACCCTGCCTCCCTTGCAGCCTGAGGACTGTGCCTCAAGTGGGTGCCACAAGCATTCTGCTCTCTGGCAGGTCTGGGATGTGACTCACTCTAATGACCCAACAATGTCAGAACACTCCATAGTGTGTGCTCTGAACAGTACTCCTCATGTGTGGTAGGAGGTACTCTACCGGATAAGCTGCTAGTATTACCCTATTGGAATTATCTAGGATGTGAGCCCTGACACACTCATTCCTACAAGCTTCCACTGACTCATGCTTGGACAGTCAGTCCCCAAGGACTGCAGGGAGCCTGCTGGCATGAAGGTATGGTGGTGCCACTAATGCTAACATCACAGTTGAACTAAAGGGTAGTGGCCAGCAAGGGCACAAGATGCCCAGAGCCACAGAGTATCTGCAGAACCGTGAGGATGATTCCTTTTGATATGGGAATGAGAAGCCTTGCTCAGGAAGGCAGACAACCTTGTATGGCTTCGAGACCAAGGTCCTCGAGGGAATCCTTGAGCCCCTCACCCACAGGCCTGGGGCACTGGCACCAGCCCCAGGAATCCACAGGGCGTTGGGTGGTGGCATCAGCTGCACTCACAGGCAGAGTCACAGCTTGTCATCGGTCATCTCCAGGAACTGTGCACACACGTCCCGGACACACTCGCCCTTGGGACTGAACAGGAACTTGTAGTAGCTGCCATCTGCACAAATAGCTGGGAGAGGAGACCACATCAATACATGATTGTTACCTCCCACAATCAAAATCAAATAAGCCTCAAGAATCCTGAGTACAGCTAGCCAAGAGTTAAAGCCTGCCAGGTACATGCCCATCCAATGAGGGTTGGCTACAGGAAAGTAGTCTGAGGTCATCTTCAGATCTGCCCTCAAAGCATTCCTGGGGACCTGGAAAGGTACTAATAGCACCCTGAAAGCTGAAGGCTTTGAGTAGGACCCACCCCAGCCACAGGAGGAGGGAAGGGAACTTTGAGAGTTGGTCCAGCCCAGAGCACATGCTGAGGCCTCCCACATAGACCACTTACCAATGACTGCGTTGGGCTCTGTCCCAAAGGCACAGATGCATGGAGAGCCTGATGGAACCTGAAACTTGGAGAAGCTCCACTTGGAGCTGAAGTATTTTGGAAGGAAACTGGCTGATGCCAAACTGTAGGGACAAAAAGAAAAGAGAGGCTTTATGTTCACTAAGATAATGACACAGTTACTGGCTTAATTCCAGAGTGCTGCTGAAAATTCTAAAATTCTTTTACAGTTTAGGACTGTTTTTATTTTTCATTAATTTTATTTTATGTGTATGGGTGCTTTGCCTGCACATATGTCTGTGCACCACATGCATGCCTGGTGCCCAGAGGCCAGAAGAGGCATCAGATCCCCTGGGCCTGGAGTTACAGACAGCTGTAAACTGCCATGTGGGTGCTGAGAGTTGAACCAGGGCACCCTGGAGGAGCAGCCAGTGCTCCTGAGGAACCACCTCTCCAGCCCTGGACTGAGTGATCTCATTTCTTACATAAAAATTCATGGTTTTGTATTAAGACAGCATGGCTCTCAGCACAGGAAGGGGCACAGGGCTCTCATGCCATCAGATTAACCCGCATGGCAACATTTAGGAGCCAACCTGCCCAGAACCAAGTGTCAAAGAACTTGACACTAATGGGGCCTTGGGAGCGGGATTGTTAGTGCAGAGTCAATCTACATTCAGTTTCAAATCCCACAAACAGCAATTAATGAGATATGAAAGAGCTCAACCTAAATTGACATTCAATTTGTCCTTGTAGGAAACACAGGGGATCCTCTAATTTTGGGCTGTTCCCTACCACAACACTTCTAAAACCCACCTAGACTGTTTATTCCTTTTTGGATCTTCAGCTGCAAAAATGTGCACAGTGCCATGATCACTGGACACACAGATGAGAGAAGCGTCCTGATTGAAGTTGATGCTGCAGAGAAATCAAGACAGGGCTTGGGTCTGTGCAGATACAGAGGACCAGGGAGATCCAACTCTCCTGCCCTCGACACACACAATGCACTAGCCCACACCCCAGCTCTCGCATTGCTGTATCAAAAGCAGTGACTTTAAGCATCCCCCATGGAACCAGGATCCAAGCCAAAAGTCCAGGGAACAATCTGTCCACCAGTGCCCAGCAGGTCCAACTGCTGATGCCTGTGTGCCGGTGAAGGGTGTGGGGTTCCTCAGATGACCTCCAGCCAGTTTCAGGAGGTTCAGGTGAGAAAGGCATACACCGCCCTGAGGAGGTGACTACCAAGTGTGCTGCAGTACAAAATGGCCACATGCATTCTGTACTGACAGTAGACATGCAGGAGAGTGTGCTGTACCCAAGGGCCAGGGTACACAGGTTAATCTCCCAAATTTGGCTCAATACCCAAAGGCCAGGGGTGGCCAGGGTGATGCCAGGCTCTTGCTGTAGCCATGGTATCAAATCCTGCCTGGCTGGGCTTTAGCACTACATACATTGTGGGACCTTACAGATGAAGTATTCACTCTCAAAACCAATTGGCTATAATAATTACAGATAAATCAGCAAGGCCTCTACCATAAAATGGGAAGTAAGTACCACAGGGAAGTAAGCTGGAATAGAGGGGAGATGGAAAGAATCTGGCAAACATATCCATGCTGCAACAGGAGAGGGAAGGCCCACAATGTTCCATCTTTGTGGACATTTCCCATAATAAAAAGTAAAATCAGTAATAAAAAGAGCTGAATGAAACCCACTAACCTAACAGCTCAGCCATACCCTCCCACCTGTGCTATCACCCTGGTTTTACTACTCCCAAAATGAAGTCCTTACCAATAGATATTAGCTGCTTGAGATCCTCTTCGTAGCTCCTGGATTAAATGCCCTGATGAAGTATCAAATATTCTTATAAGGGTCCCCTTTGAAAAACAGTGAAGTGTTTCATTATCAACAATTTATAACTCATTAGTCTGAAACGATTTATATTAACATCCATTGGCCCCAAAACCCCTTTCTTGACTCACCCACATCACCTAAAATTCAGCATGTCTCTTGTCTGCTAACTCGGGCACAGCATGGGAGGAGTCAGAAGACCGTTTCCCTGCCTGCTGCAGTTCCTCACTCAAAGACCTGTTACTTGCTAGAGCAGTGTCACTTCCAACAGGCATCAAGAAGAGGATCAGATATTCCTCCTCTCAGGAAATGAGGCAGCAGAGAATAAAAGGAGAACATCAACACCAACTGCATTAACCTCCCTGAGGAAGAATGTGCTCAAAAGACTCCAAACGTTTCCTTAAAAGTAAAACATGAATGGTCACAGTTTTTGTGGACAATGACCTGGCAACCTCTGTACTCTAATAAACCCATCTCTCAGCCCCACTCCTGGAGATGCAGCAGGTCCCTGTGCAGAACGAGGAGGAAGACTCCCCTGCTCTCAGCGGACTGAACTGCCAGATAGTGTCCTGAACAAACCTGAATGCACTTGATCCATCTAACCAACCAAACACTGCTCAGTCCTAACAATGGTAAGGCTGGGCTAGGCTGGGTGGTGGTGGTGGTGGTGGTGGTGGTGGTGGTGGCGGCGGCGGAGGCGGCACATGCACGCCTTTAATCTCAGCACTCAGGAGGCAGAGCCAGGCGATCTCTGTGAGTTCGAGGCCAGCCTGGTCTCCAGAGAGAGTTCCAGGAAAGGCACAAAGCTACACAGAGAAACCCTGTCTCGAAAAAAGAAAAAAATAAATAAACAAAAAAAACCAGGTGTGGTAGTCCACTGCTTTTACTAGCAATACTTGGAAGGCAGAGGCAGGTAGATTTCTATGAGTTTGAGGCCAGGCTGGTTTATAGAGGGAGCCCTTGCCTCAAAACAAAAGCCTCAAACAACAACCACCACCTCCCCCGGCCCCAACCTGGGAGCAACAACAAAACTCTTGTAGTTATTACTTTGTCTTGTCTTTTTTTTTTTTTTTTTTTTTTTGATAGAGTCTCACTGCAAAGGATGGCCCCAGTTGGCCCTGAGGCCATGCTCCTGCTTCAACTTCCAAACACCAGCATTACAGATGTAAGCCATTAAGCCTGGCTATAGTTAATAGTTTTATAAGTATTACATTAAATGAGTGACAGAATGGAATATAAAAAGATTTGTAATTGGCAAAATGAAACAGCCTAACCTTGGGTAAAATTGCTTTTACATAAGAGCATATTTTATAACAAATAGGTGAATATCTCATGCATTTACTGAATACCTGAGTTTTTGTTTTGTTTTGTTTTTTGAGACAAGGTTTAACAGTTCTGGCTGTCCCTGAACTCACTTTGTAGACCAGGTCTGCCTCGAACTCACAGAAATCCACCTGCCTGTCTCTCAAGTGCTCGAATTAAAGGTGTGTACCACCACTACTGGGCTGTACTTACTGAATATCTGTATCCATAAAAAGGTTGGAGCAGGGAACACTGGCACAGTAGACATCAAGTTCACTGCTTGCCTGCTGTGGGATGTTCTGTATGGCAAATGTGTTGCTCTGATTGGTCAATAAATAAAACACTGATTGGCCAGTGGCTAGACAGGAAGTATAGGCGGGACTAACAGAGAGGAGAAAAGAACAGGAAGGTGGAAGGAGACACTGCCAGCCAGCCAACGCCAGGACAAGCAGCATGTAAAGATGCCGGTAAGCCACGAGCCACGTGGCAAGGTATAGATTTATGGAAATAGATTAATTTAAGATATAAGGACAGTTAGCAAGAAGCCTGCCACGGCCATACAGTTTGTAAGCAATATAAGTCTCTGTGTTTACTTGGTTGGGTCTGAGCGGCTGTGGGACTGGCAGGTGAGAGAGATTTGTCCCGACTATGGACCAGGCAGGAAAACTCTAGCTACACATGCCAGCATTATACTTAGTAAGACTCTTTCTCAAAATCAAAATCAAACAAAACACTCCCCCAAACTACTGAGTTCTAGGTAAGTTTAGGCTACATAGTGAGTTCCAGAAAAGTGTAGAATACACAGTCACACCTTGTCTTAACAAAAGAAACATTGGCAGCATGGTTTAGTGTGGAATATCTGTTGTTTTTCCTGGTAGGTAGCTGTGGCTTGCTACTGTCTGTCACCCACCATTACAAGAAAGATACCCTATCACTTAAATTAGGAGGCACCGCAGGCAGATCTTTGTGAGTTCGAGGCCAGCCTGGTGTACAGAGTGAGTTCTAGGATAGCCAGGGCTACACAGGAAAACCCTGTTTCAAAAAACAAACAAACAACAAAAAAACAAGCCTGTCTTAAAAAATCAATTAAAACAAACAAACAAGCAAGCAAACAAATAATTAAACCAAAATTTTGCAGGGTGTAAGGTGTACACCTTTAATCCCAGCACTTGGGAGGCAGAGGCAGGAGGATTTCTGTGAGTTCCAGGCCAGTCTGGTCTACAGAGCGAGTTCCAGGTCACTCAGGGTTGTTACAGAGAGAAACCCTGGCTCAAAAAGAAAGAAAAGGGGGGGGGGGGGAGGAAAATACCAAAATCAAAGTCAAGTTTGTAATGAATATGTAGTTTTATTATCACTATAAAGCTGGTAAGAAAATCTAAGTCAAATCATCCTAAATTGGCTCTGGGGTTCAGAAGTGGTAGGACGCTTGCCTAGTGTGCATAAGGCCTGAGTTTTATCTAACCCACACTGGTGAAAACAAAGGGGAAAAGAACGCGTGTGTCCTACATTTCTAATGGGATTCTGACGTGTGTATTCATGTATGTGAGGGTGTCCACAACTGTATATACACAATTAGAGGCCAAAGGTAAATGTTAGGTACCTGTCTCTATTGCCCTCAACCTTATTTTTTGACACAGATTTATGGTGATATTTTATTTGTACTGAAATGTGATTTTATTTGTATGTTAATAAATAAAGTTGCCTGGGGGTCAGAGCTATTAGCAAGCCATAGCAGAGCTGGGCGTTCGTGGTGCACGCCTTTAATCCCAGCACTTGGTAGGCAGAGCTAGGTAGATCTCTGTGTGGTCAAAGATACAGCCAGCATTGGAGACACACGCCTTCAATCTCAATACCAACCATAGAAGACCTGGGGGTTTGTACAGACAGGCAGTGATGAGGCGGTCATGTGGTTGAGTTTACAACCAATGAGAAGGCAGAACAGAAAGTCTCTATAAAGACAAAAACACAGGAAGTAGGTCTCTCTTGGCTGAAGAGGACAGCTGCAGCAGGAAGGATAAGGCTCTTAGCTCTGACCTCTTGGCTTTCATCTTTACATTGGCTCTGTGTTTCTTATTCAATAAGACGGTTGGTTACATCTACACAGATTCTCTCACTGAACCTGGGACTCGGCTACAAGGACTGGCAGCAAGCCCAACATGGGGCTGGGGAGATGCCTCAGTCAGTGAAGTGCTCACTGTCCAAGCATCAGGACCACTCAAAACCCATTTTAAAGAGCCAGGAATGGCACACATCTGTAATCTCAACACCAGGGATGTAGAGACAGAGGGATCACTAGTGTTCACTGGTTGGTCAGCATAGCTTACTTGGTAAGTTCCAGGCCAGTAACAGACCATCTCAAAAACAAGGTTATCTAAAGAACACCTAAAGTTGACCTCTAGTCTCCACACATGCATGTGCACACAATCACTTGCATATACACGAATAAGGTGCAGGAAGTTGAATATGGAGAATCTAAGGGTAAAAGGATTTGAAAAAATCCTTTGCCAGATGAGTCCATCCTACCTACACCAGCTTTAATTAATTAATTTTTTTTTTAAAGACAGGCTCTTATACATACCAGACTGGCCAAGAATAGATTCTCTTACTTCTACCTCCTAAGTACTGAAATTACAGGTATGCATCATTATGTCTCACCTTTTTTGTTTTGAGACAGAGTCTCACTATGTAGTTCTCACTGGCTGGCCTGGAACTCACTATGTAGACCAGACTAGCCTCAAACTCACAGAGATTCACCAAGTGCTGAGATTAATGCATGTGTTACCACCATACCAGGCTTTTTTTTTTTTTTTTTTTTTTTTTAAATGAGATGACATCTCACTGTGTAGCCCAGGCTAGCTTAGAACTTTTTATAATCTTACTGATTCAGTCTTTCAAATGAGTGATGAGAAATAATGGTGTTTGTAAACTCGTATGCTTGGCATTTTTCTTCTGTCTTCTTTAATATTTGTTTGTTTTGAGACATGGTCTCACTATGTAACCTTGACTGGCCTGAAGCTTGCTATACAGACCAGGCTGACCTTAAGCTGCTGTTTCATCTTTGTTGTTGTTGTTGTTGTTTGTTTGTTTTTTGAGACAGGGTCCCTGTGTAGCCATGGCTGTCCTCTGTGTCCCAAGTGCTGGATTAAAGGTGTGCACCACCACCGCCTGGCAACCTTCAGCTTCTTAAAATCCATGTGCCTCTGCCTGCCAGAGGCAGGAGTACCACTATGGCTAATGTAGTTCTGGAGAGCATATTCAGGGATTTGTATATGATTAGGCAAGCATTCTATCAAATGAGCTACATCCTCAGCTGAGAAAATCCTATTTTTAAAGTTACATAAAACTGTACTTGTCTAGTCAGCCTGTAATCCCAGCATTTAGGAGCCTGAGGCAGAAGAATCACAAATTCTGGGCCACCATGGGCTATCTATAGTTTCTGAACTTCACTCTGAACAGCAATATTTGCAGATACCTAGGCTTCTGGTAACCAGGGCAGGAAGAAGCAGGACTTGCTTACTCTCTGCTATATGTCCACATACACACTGACCACTGCTATCTCTCTGTAATCTCTTAGCTTCCTGGTCTAGCTGTCTGCTGCCATACCTCTCCTGCTATTATGGATTCCCCTTCTGGAAGGGTTAAGTCACAATAAACTCTTCCATGGTTGCTTTTGGCCATGGTGTTTTATCACAGCAACAAATAACTAATACAATGGTCAATATGCCAAATTTAAGATATGGCAATTCAGTGAGGAGATATTCTTAGGCAGGTTCGAAAGACATCTGAAGTGTCATCAGACAACCAAGATGTGAGGTATCGCTCTGCAGCCCTAAGGGGCCTTGAATTTAACAGCCTCTCTGTCTCAGCCTTCTGAGGGCTGGTATTACAGACATGTGCCACCACACTCAGGTCAGCATTCTATCTTTATCATATTTCAACAACAAATTAGGCTTGTAAAGAACAGGAAATAAAGCAATGTGTGAAGGCCTGGCCTAGATCCCTTCCCATAACTAGATCAGACCGGCATGAATGGCCTGCACTCACTTTTTCAGATGCGGTTGCAATTCTTGTTCCCTGCAGGTTGAGAGCAATACAGCTCAGGACACCCTCATGTGCAGGAATGTCCACTGGTGGCTTCTCTGTGCTGGCCAGGTCCACAAGCTGTACGTGGCCGGTGTGAGTGCCCGGGAAGGCGAGAAGGGAGTTGTTACTGTTGGGACACAGGACACAGAGGCCTATGCAGAGACAGAGAAAACTGGTTGGGAGATGACACTGGCCAAAGCCTGTTTCCTCACAACCCAAACCTACTTCCTGCCCTCAAGTCTGCAGTCACAAGTTAACTATTTGTGTATTTACCTCAGAATCATAGTCACTGGAAAGAATATCAGGGCTGACAAAGCTGCTGCCCATGACACCTGCTTATAACAGGGAACATTTGCTGAACAATTTACTACTGAACACATTTATCAGGTATCTGTCTTCCATAATGTCAGCTACTGAGAATACAATAAAAAAAATTACAAAATTTAAGAACTACTCCATTAGCAATAACACAAAAACCCTCAAATACTTAGAAGTCAATCTAGAAACAGATGTACCACACTATGCAGAGACCCAGACACAGTTTCTAACGCCATGGATGGAAAAGCCAACTTTGCCTGTATAACTCATCCACAGCCTTCAAAAGACACTGCTAAAACCTCAGCACACAAGCTGATGGGGAGAGTTATGAGGTAGAAGAAAGGTCCTAAAAGACCAAAAAATTGTGTAACATAAGACTGGAAGATTCATGTTACATAATTTTAAGATTAACTTTAAAGTTCTAGCAACAATGGCAGAATGGTACGGGCATATGGATCATTGGAAAAGAATGGAGAGTCCAAAAGACTTGATTCTTACTGATCAAAACAAAAGGAACCAAAGTAATGTAACAGAAAACAAAAACAAAAACAAAAAGCCTGTATCAAAAACAATGGTCCTCAGCAGGGTGTGGTGGAGCACAGCATCTGTAAAATCCCAGCACTCGGGAGGCTGAGGCAGGAGGAGTGTGAGTTGGAGGCCAGCCTAGGCTACGAGACCCTGTCTCAGTAAACAAAAGTATTCAGAGAGTTAGACATGCACATCCTGGCTGGTGTGTCAGCTACTCTGGAAGCTGAGTCAGGAGCACCTGAAATTCAAGACTGGCCTGAGCAACCAAGCAAGACTTCATTCAAAAGAAAAAGGGAAAGAGGAAAGAGAGAGAAAAAAGGAAAGAAAAGAGAAAAATGAAGGGAAATATGGGGGGTGAGTAATGTAATTTATAGCACAACGTAATTGAAGGGAAAAAAATTACAATTTTTGTGACAGTATGAGGGTGACAATCGAATATACAAATCAGTCATAAACAGTCTACTCCACAGAAAAGAAGAAAAGGCCTGAGCTCAGTGGCTCCCAGTGTGGTTAGCTGGAGGCTCAAAACTGCTGGGGAGGCAGGCAGCAGAGAAAGAATCCCCCAGACTGTGGTAAGGGTGTAGCTTCAGAATTCTCATCCAAGATGCTAAGGGAGCTCAGGCTGGCAGGGAGGCAAAAGCTAACACTCCTTCAGAGTGTCTGAGTGTGCACAGGACAGACCCCCCCCACAGCTCCACTACTCAGATAAGGACCCACCTGGGGTCAGGGCACCCAGGCCTCATCTTTATCCCCACATGGACCAACTTCCCATGGCTGCTCTTCCTCTCCAGCTCTCACCTTTAGGGTTATAGCAGGTTTCAAAGACGTGCAACTGATGGGGATTGTGTGTGAATGTAAACACCTTAATCATGGAATCCAAAACCACCACAATTCTGGAAAGAAAAATGCAATCAGAGTTCCTCTCCTCAAAAGTAAAATAAGCATTTTGTGATTTCTGTTCCCATTTTGAAACTCAGAAACACAGGAAGCACCTCATACAAAAAGGACTGGGCTTTTATTGTTTTTTTGTTTTGTTTTGTGATCAGGGTCTCACTTTGTAGCTCAGCTAGCTTCAGCCTCAGATTTGCAGTAGTCCTCTTGCCTCTGAATCCTGAGTGCTGGGATTATGAATGTACACCAACACACCTGCTTTGTTTTGTTTTTTTTTGAGATAGGGTCTCACATAGCCCAAACTGGCCTTGACCTTGTTATGTACTGGAGGGTGACCTTGAACTCATTATCCTCTTGCCTTCATTTCCCAAATGTTGGGATTATAGGTGTGTACCATGACTCCTGTTAGAAACAGGTCCCAGTGTGGCCAAGAAGACAAAAGCCTAAGGGCTGAGCACAGCTGAGTGGACCCATCACCTTGCAGAGGTCAGTCTCAGAGAAACTTGAGAAACAGCATGACCTGACATCTCAACTAGAGCATTAGCGCAGTGAGACGTATCACAGAATTACACTCTCACACTCTTAAAACATTTCTATAATTAAGGAAATTGTGGCAGGAGTAGTCGCACATGCCTGAGAAAGTCCTTCCCATTACTAGGAAGCTAAGGCAGAATAGCAAGACTTTAGGGCCAGTTTGGGCTACCTAGTAAAACCCTGATTCAACAAACTAAATCAAGAACAGAATAAAACTAAAAAGTTTTCAAGTAGAAGATTATTAGTTTGGGTCAAGTATTTGCATTATTAAGGCCTCTAAGCACTGCTGTAACAAACCTAAGGATGATGCAGGAACAGCTCCTGGATACACTCAACTTTCTGAGTAGTTTTTTTCTCTACAGGGAAATCTTTTTTTTTTTTTTTTTTTTTTTTTCCTCCATTGGTTTTTCAAGACAGGGTTTCTCTGTGTAGTTTTGGTGCCTGTCCGGGATCTCGCTCTGTAGACCAGGCTGGCCTCGAACTCACATGGATCCACCTGGCTCTGCCTTCCGAGTGCTGGGATTAAAGGCGTGCGCCACCACCGCCCGGCTATACAGGGAAATCTTAAGAATATGATGATACATAAATCACATCCAATTAAAACCCATGTAATGAAGCTCTTCTTTCTCTTGGTCAACAAGCTAACAGGAAGAGCTCTGTGAGGCAGTGCTGGGCAGGGCCTGCTACTCTCAGCAGGTGAGAGTCAATGGCAAGATCAGCTTCCAAATTCTCCTCTACTGTCAACATGGGAACACCCAGTAAAATGTAGCAATTGACAAGGCTTCACATGCAGATCTGGAGACATCCCCATGCCTACCCAGAACATCCCTCTGAAGAATCTAGAAGCCAATCAAATTTCTAGCCTTCCTCAGGGCAGAAAAACAAAAACCAAAAGAACTCTTCCGCTATGGGTCACAAGTTATAGTTACTGACATTTTAATACATTGTTCCACAGAAAATCATTGCACCTGGTCTTAAAGAAATCAAACTTCACTTAGAAGAGTAACATCAAACCCACCTATCTCTCCGCAACTTGACAGCCTTGACCTCTGTGGAGAACTCTATCTCGATGACTGTCTTCTTCTTCAGGTCATCCCAGATCATCACTGAAACACCAGAAGAGTGCATGTGGTGTCACAGGCAGCCCACAGTGCCAAACTGTAGATAGCACCTGACCCATGAGGCCAAACATGCCCAGAAGACATACCTGGCAATGGTGGGGTACAGCCAGGCTTATAAGGCTAGGTGGAGCTTACCCCCAGAACCCTCTCTACTCACTTGCACCCCATCCCTATGCAATAGACACAAGCACAACCAAGATCTTAGGAAACCAATCTGTCTTACACACTCAAGCACAGTGTCACCTCTTTGAGCTAAAAAGCAAGTCTGACTATAGTTACTAAGTGTTAAAACACTGAGAGAAGCCTGTTTCAAAAATGAAAACTGGGGCTGAAGAGACTGCTTGTTCGTTAAGAGTGCTTTCTGCTCTTCCAGTGGACTCGAGTTCAGTACTGAGCACCCATGTCTGGCAGCTCACAATCACAACTCCAGTTCCAGGGAATCCAATGTCTTCTTCTGGCCTCTTCTGGCACCCACAAACATGTGGTGTACACTCAAACGCACATGATAGATTTTTTTAAAATGGGCTGCGAATATAGCTTATTGTTGAATACTGTCTAGTATGCCTTTCTAGGCCTTAGGCCCCGTTCCTACCACCATAAAGAAAAGGGGAGAGTAGAGGACCAAGTGGGAGAAGGAACGGCAGGTGGCAAAGAGAAGGCTCTGTAGGTAAAGGTTTTTGCACTAAGTCTGGTAACCTGCGTTCAATACCTGGAATCCACATGGTGGAAAGAGAACCAATTTCTGAAACTTCTCTCTTCCCCACCCCATGCATAAATAAATAATAATTTTAAAAATCTTTAAAAGTAACTATAGGCCAGGTGATGGTGGCGCACGCCTTTAATCCCAGCACTTGGGAGGCAGAGGCAGGCAGATCTCTGTGAGTTCGAGGCCAGCCTGATCTACAGAGCGAGTTCCAGGAAAGGCGCAAAGCTCCACAGAGAAACCCTGTCTCAAAAAAAAAAATAAATAAATAAAAAGAGACAGGTAGCTGGGAATGTAGAACTTAGGTTCATTTCATAGTAGCACAAAGAAGAGGACAAGATTCTAAACAAAGGCCTAACTGCAGGGTTAACCTGACCCGAGCGCTGACTCTGATTTCCCAAGTTCACCGAGCTCTACTGAGAATGGTAAGCCTGGGACCCAGAGTCACCTCTGCCTTTGTACATGGTCCCATTTCTTTTCTTTTTGGGTACTTGATAATAGAACCAAGGACTCGAGACACCCCTGAGGTGCCCTCCTACCCTTACAATCCTTTCCTTTTTTTCCTGCATCATACCTGAGCTGTTCCAATTCTCTACCAGACACTAGCTACCCTCCCAATACACCCTCAACTGACACTTTGTCTCCACCGTCCCCAAGTTATGTCCTGCTCCCTTTTCAAGCAACCTTCCATCTTCCCTGTGCTTTTCCCTTCTTTCTAGGTCTTTTTCTCAAGCTTTCTTCCTTCAGATGAGATCAGTTATGTTCACTTCCTCCTTCTAACAAAGGCTAGATTAAGCTCAACTAAGGGTGTGATGTCTACAGTGAAAAGCTCTCCACCCCTCATTTTAGGAGGGCCATACCTCTCATCTGTAATTTCCTCCAACATATATAACAACATGTTCACGCCAATACTGTAACCCATGCACCCACAGCCAGCCTGGCTCCTTGTTCTATGTGCACAATGAGTTAATGTCTCTGAGTTCACAGCTTTCAGCAAGGGAAAAACCTTCCCTAGACTCTGCTTTACTCCGAATCATGATTTACACCATACCAACCTACAGGTGAAGAACTCCCCACCCATCAGTTCACACCCAGCCTTCCCATCCATCTACTTTCTGGAAACTTCTTTCCCAGTGGTTTTCAACACCTCAGAGGACTACTAGAGAGTCTCTCATGTGGTTACAGACATAGGATGTTTTACAAAGTTCAGGATACTACTATATACATGACAAAGTTTTTAAAGATAGGACTACTGTACCTTTGTTGGGAGGATATTTCGGCTTTTTTCCACCACCAACTAAAGCTAAATAGTTACAGCGAAATAACATTTCCACGTGGCCAACTCCTCCTTCTAAAAATTCTGAAATGATAATTTAAAAAGGATAATTTAGTAAATTAAAATATTTAACAAATGGAAAAAAGTGAAAACCTACAACACTCAGCATTCCACTATTTAATTATTTACTGATTTTTGAGCCAAGGTCTCCTTATGGTAGCCATGGCTTTTAAACCTCACTTAAAACTTAGAGATCTGCCTGCCTCTGCCTTCTGAGTGCTGGGATCACACGCATGCGCCACTACGTCTGACCTAGCACCATTTCATTCTTACACTATTTTAAGTGATGACTGCTCTGCCTGCATCTGTGTACCGTGTGTGTGCCTAACGCCCAAAGAGGCTACAAGAGGGCATAGAAACCCTGGAACTGGTATCACAGACAGTTGTGAGCTGCCATGTGGTGCTGAGAATCAATATTAGGTCCTCTGGAAGAGCAGCAAGTATTATTTTTTCGTTATTGTTGTTTTTTCGAGACAGGGTTTCTCTGTGTAGCTTTGGAGCCTGTCCTAGAACTCATTCTGTAGCCCAGGCTGGCCTTGAACTCACAGAGATCTGCCAGCCTCTGCCTCCTGAGTGCTGGGATTAAAGGCGTGCACCACCACACCCAGCTCCCAAATTCGTATTTTAAGATGCAACAAGACCTATAGATGAAGAAGCAAGCAGTTGTGGTATACACCTGTAACCCCAGTACTCAGGAGGCTGAGGCAGGAGGATTAAGAACACAAGATGGCTCAGTTGGTAAAGAGTTTGCCATGCAAAGCCTGACAATCTGAGTTTGAGCTCCAGAACCTATATAAATGCAGGAGAGAACAGAACCCACAAAACTCTCCTGACTTCAACATGTGCACCATGGCATGCAGGCATGCAAAAAAGGAGCACAAAGCTAGCTTGTACTGTACACAAAGACCGTCTAAAAGTAAACAAACAGATTCAAGTATACTAAAGGGCTAGAACAAAGCTAAGCCAGTCAATGACTTCATGTGGGTGTTTGTGCACATGAGGATTATTCCAGCCACCTGTGGTACTAAGTGTGTAATGCTCAGGGCACTCCCAGGGCTAGGTAAAGCTCAGGGGAGCACCTGCTTTGTATGCACAAGGCCCTGGGTGGAAAGGGAGGGAGGGAGGGAGGACGGAAGAAGGGAGAGAGGATCAGTTGGTCACAAATGATATATATGATACAACATACCATATAACATTTATTAAACAATTATTGTTGAATCACAGTGATCTTATCTTTAGTTTTGATGTCTGTATAGCTAGTTTTATGTCAACTTGACACAACAGTGTAATCTGAGAGGAGGGAACCTCAACTGAGAAAATGCCTCCCTAAGATTTAGCTTTAAGCTGGCCTGTAGAGCATTTTCTTTCTTGCTTGCTTTTTTTTTTTTTTTTTTTTTTTTTTTTTTGGTTTTTCGAGACAGGGTTTCTCTGTGTAGCTTTGCGCCTTTCCTGGAACTCTCTCTGGAGACCAGGCTGGCCTCGAACTCACAGAGATCCGCCTGCCTCTGCCTCCTGAGTGCTGGGATTAAAGGCGTGCGCCACCAATGCCCGGCTGAGCATTTTCTTAATTAGTGAGGGATTGATGAGAAAGGTCCAGCCCATTGTGGGGGGCAGGCATCCTTGGGATGGTCCTTAGTTCTCTAAGAAAGCAGGCTGAGCAAACCATGGGGATTAAACCAGTAAGCAGCAATCCTCCATGGCCTCTGTATCAGTTCCTGCCTTCAGGTTCCTGGCCTGTTCAGTTTCTGCCTTGGTTTCTCTCAATGAATGATGACTTGGGATATTTAAGCCAAATAAACCCTTTCCTCTCCAAGTTGCTCTTGTTATGGTGTTTCATCATAATAGAAGACAGGAAAAAAGAAAAAAATAAATAAAGCCAGGAGGTGGTGGCGCAAGCCTTTAATCCCAGCACTTGGGAGGCAGAGCCAGGTGGATCTCTGTGAGTTGAGGCCAGCCTGGTCTACAGAGCGAGATCCAGGACAGGTACCAAAACTACACAGAGAAACCCTGTCTTGGGGGAAAAAAAAAAAAAAAACCACCAAAAAAAGAATAGAAGACAGTGTCTGTTTTTTTGTTTGCTTGCTTGTTTTTAATTTGAGACAGGATCTCACTATGTAGACCAGGCTTGCCTCAAACTCAGATCTGCCTGCTTCTGCCTCCAGAGTGCTGAGATTAAAAGCTTGCACCACCATAACCAGCTTGGTGCTTTATTAGACAGGGCCTCACTTTATAGCTAGAACTCAAAATTCTTCTACCTCAGCCTGCAGAGTGCTGGAATTACAGATACGTGTGACTTCAGCTAGAGAATAACTTCCTTTTACAGAGCTAAGATAGTTCCGGAATCAGAAAATTTAAAATCCAACTTTGGGGAGAAATGGATATTATTGTTCATTTTCAATGGTTTATCTGAAACTTGTTCACTTATTGCTAGTGCTTTACTATCCCAGCAGGGCCAGGAACTGTCAAATGTTTAAGAAAAAATATATAGGCCGGGCGGTGGTGGCGCATGCCTTTAATCCCAGCACTCAGGAGGCAGAGCCAGGCGGATCTCTATGAGTTCGAGGCTAGCCTGGTCTACAGAGTGAGATCCAGGACAGGCACCAAAACTACACAGAGAAACCCTGTCTCAAGAAACCAAAATAAATAAATAAATAAATAAATAAATAAATAAATAAAACCAAAAAATAAAAAATAAACCAAAAAAGAAAAAGAAAAAATATATAGGAAGAGAAACTAAGGTGAAAAGAAACTAAGGTGAAAAACCCTCTACTTATAAAAACTAATCATAAATATGAAAAGCACAATTATTTTATTTATCTGTACAATTTCTGGTTGCAGCTTTTGAAAATTTTTATTTTATGAAAACACAGATTAAGGAGCTTAGCAGTTAAGAATACTGGCTGCTCTTCCCAAGGACCCAGCTTCAATTGCTAGCACTTCCTAAGTGCTAAGATCAGAATGTCAGGGTTACAGATATGTGCCATTATACCCAACTATTAAAATACTTTGAAAGTGCTGGACATTTGAAGAGTTTAAGAGTCCCATACACTGGAATTAAACCCACGATCTGATTTCTCTAGTTTTACATTCATCAAGAAAAGTGTGAAAAGTACCCTGCATTAAATATACTTTGTTCTTCCAAGCAGAGGTAGCAGGGGCAGAAGATGTGTAGAGGAAGAGAAGCATAATAATTCATTAAAGAATGCAGCTTGGGCCAGACAGTGGTCCTGCATGCCTTTAATCCTAGCACTCAGGAGGCAGAGGCAGGCAGATCTCTGTGAGTTCGAGGCCAGCCTGGGCTACAGAGTGAGTTCCAGGAAAGGTGTAAAGCTAGACAGAGAAACCCTGTCTCAAAGAAAAAAAAAAAAAAAAAAAAAAAAGACTGCAGCTTGGCCACACTTGTCCCCTAATACAGCCAGCACAAGGAACGCCTGTAAAGACACATGTCTGCCCCAGTTTACAAAGGGCCAAACTCTGCTTGTTTCTCAGTTAAGGCCCTTTCTCTAGACTGAGGTGAGGGCTAATAAGGGGGAAACCCAGGAAATGACCATCATTCCCTTACCTTGTTTCTCTTTTTCTTTGAGTGGATCGGTATTATAGACTCGGAATCCATTTTCCATCCCACACGCAAAACATCCTAAAGCAAGACACATGAAAGAGACATGTTAATCCCCATGACTGTTGCTAGCAGAAGGGGTCCAGGGAAGCCTCTATTACATGTTCAAATCATATATGCTGTGTTCTAAGCCACAGCTACTTCAGAAGCATCATTTCCTGGGATGTACTTCAGATTGCAATTTAACATGCAGGTTCCCCAAATAAAAGGTACTGCTAGGAACTGAAAAAGCACCCAGGTCTCAAGATGATATGGCGATTCCTATAATCATGGCAACATAAAACTACATTGATTAACTTCAAACATGATGCTCAACGATTATTCAATCAAGCTTCAGCTAAGAGAAGGAAAACCAAACCCTCCAATTTTTTTTTCCAATTTAATGTTGCAAGGCTTGGTTCCTCAAAGAAGCTGTACAACGTGTAATGGGTTTAAAGGAATACAAAGGTCCTCTGAGGTGCCATCCTACCAGCTCTGGTTCACCTCTTCACCTTTAGAGACAGCGAAAGACACCTGCTGCCTGCCTCTGGTCTCTACATAAATGTGCTTATATGGGCACCCACCCCCACCCCCATACACACATACAAAGTATTTTGTAAACCTAGCAAAAGCAGCCAGTCAGTGATGGCGCACGCCTTTTATTCCCAACACTTGGGAGGCAGAGGCAGGAAGATCTCTGAGTTTGAGGCCAGCCTGGTCTACAGAGTTCCAGGACAGCCAGGGCTACACAGAGAAACCCTGTCTCAAAAAACAACAACAACAACAACAACAACAACAACAAAACCCAAAAAGCAAAAAAGCCCAACCAAACACAAACCCAAAACAATAATGACAAAAAAACAAAGCAGCAAATAATACCAAAAGTAGGCTAGGTGGCAGTGGTGCACGCCTTTAATCCCAGCACTCGGGAAGCAGAGTCTGGTAGATCTCTGTGAGTTCGAGGGCAGCCTGGTCTACAGAGCAAGATCCAGGACGGGCACCAAAACTACACAGAGAAACCCTGTCTCGGAAAAGAAAAAGAAAAAAAAAGTAAATCTATAAACCAAACCAAATTATGACTGACTCAACTGCTTGATGTGAGTTCATACTGTAAGGCTTAACTCTAGCCAAAAACTTTGGTATTAAAGTCTATTTCTTTTTCAGACAGGGTCTCATATAGCCCAAGATAACCTTGGAACTTCCAATCCTCTTGCCTCCACTTTCCCCAGTGCTGAGATAACAGGACTGTACCACTACTCCCAGTTAAGGGAAGTACTAGTTTAGTACAAACCCATGACCTCATGAAAGCTAGTTATTCACTCCATTAATTGAGCTACATTCCTGTGAAAGGTCTGAGTAAGAATGGGCCCCATGCCAGCCGGTGGTATGCCTTTGATCCCAGTACTTGGGAGGCAGAGGCAGGCAGATTTCTATAAGTTTGAGGCCAGCCTGGTCTACATAGTGAGTTCCAAAACAGGTTCCAAAACTATACAGAGAAACCATCTCGAAAAACAAAAACAAAAAAACAAACAAAAAGAACGTCCCCCATTAGTTCATATATCTGAATGTTTGCTGCCTAGTTGGCAAAACTGTTTTGGAAGGATTTGGAGATATGGCCTTGTTGGAAAAGTGTGTCACTGGGGCAGGCTTTGAGATTCCAAAAGCTTATACCATTCCCAGTCTGTCTGCTTCTTGCTTGTGGATCAGATGTAAGCTCTCAGCTACTGCTCCAGTGCCATGCCTGACTGCCCACTATCAAGTTCCCTGCCATGATGGTCATGTACTCCAACCCTCTGAAACAGTAAGCTCCCAATAAACTCTTGCATAAGTTGCTTTGGTCATGGTGTCTCATCAGGGCAACAGAAAAGTAACTAAGACAATTTGCCAGTTCAAAAGCTATTTTCTTCTTTTCTTTGGTTTTTGGAGTCAGGGTTTCTCTGTGTAACCCCAACTGTCTTGGAACTCACTCTGTAGACCAAGCTAGCTTGAAACTCAAGAGATCTGCCTGCTTCTGCCTCCCAAGTGCTGGGGTCAAAGGCGTGCGCCACCACCGCCCGGCTAAAAGCTAATTTCTTAAGGAACTGTATAATTATTAATTCTGTAAAAAGTTTGATTACCAAAATTTACTCAAGAAATTGCCAATCTTTTCCTGTTGTTAAAAATTCAGAATGTTCAGCCAGATGATGCTCACTGTACATTTCACCCCTAACATGTTAATGCTAACTGTGCTCCTTCACAGTCCCCACAAGGGGACTAACACTGCAAATCATCAGGTCAGTAATTCCATGCTGCTCAAGGCCACCACACTTGAGTCTAACTGCTCTCTTCCAAGAACTGCCAGTGCCTTCAAAGGTCAATATTAATTTTGCCCATCTCCAATTTAAAGGAAAGCTTTCTACACCTGTCACAGGATGTACACATTTTCTACGCCCTAGCTTGGTTTTACTTTAGAAATGGTATAGCTATCCTAGAGGTTTGGATTATATTGAATGCACCCTTCAATCCTCCTGAAATGCCTAGCACATGAACTCCAAGTAAATATATACAGATGAGATACACAATAGTACTATCTGCTTAAAATTATTTATTGTTGTACCCCAGAACCTCAAAATAAATTATTTAAAACTATCTTGAGAAGGATGGTGTGAGTATGGTGTATGAAACAGGAGTATCAGCATAGTTTAAGGCCAGCCACTGTCTACATAGTGAGACGCCCTCTCAAAAAACAAAACAGCCGGGTGTGATGGTGAACATCTTTAAGGAGTTATCGGGAGGTGGATCTCTGTGAGTTCCAGGACAGCCAGGGTTACACAGAGAAACCATGTCTCGAAAAAACAAGAAAAAAAATATTGAAAGGGGAACTTGGCATCGGAGGCAGGGGATACAGTCTCCACCAAGAGGGGTTCCCGCCCACATCTTGGAGCACAGCACGCAGTGGCAAGAACATCTTCCCCAAGATCCCAAACTCAAAGGGCAGTTCCCGGAAAGGCAAATCACGTAAGTCCTTTGATTCTACTGAACAGAAGAAAATACTAGAGGGGAAGAC
>CABHPR010127490.1:11528-30185 GCA_902168415.1 Peromyscus melanophrys
TTTTTTTTTTTATGTTTTTTCAGGTTTTAAGTGGAAATTCCTGCCCCACGTTGGGCGCCATTTGTAGCTAGAGTTTTCCTGCCTGGCCCACAGTCAGGACAAATCTCTGTCACTCGCCAGTCCCACAGCCGCTCAGACCCAACCAAGTAAACACAGAGACTTATATTGTTTAAACTGTTTGGCCGTGGCAGGCTTCTTGCTAACTGTCCTTATATCTTAAATTAATCCATTTTTATAAATCTATACCTTGCCACATGGCTTGTGGCTTACCGGCATCTTTACATGCTGCTTGTCATGGTGGCGGCTGGCAGTGTCTCCGGCTCAGCCTTCTACTTCCCAGAATTCTCTCCTCCTTATCCCGCCTATATTTTTTCCTGCCTGACCACTGGCCAATCAGTGTTTTATTTATTGACCAATAAGCAACATGTTTGACATACAGACCATCCCACAGCAGGTAATTTTCTTACACTTTTATAAAACAAAGTGAACAAAGTTGGATTAATTTAAGAATTTTAAATTTTCTTGTTAGAGATCTTTGTAGTTAGACTGGACAGATGTGGAACTAACAGACTAATTATTAAAGCAAAGCAAATAGTAAATTCACTTGGGAAGACTATAATGTGCTAGATGTGAATACTCTTTAAAGAGTGGGCCACTCTGGAGGTTTATTTCTTCCTTTTCAGTATTTATATGCTTGAAAACTGTGGGCGGGTGGTTCTGGGGAAGCGTGATTTTGCTTGCCAGGAGACATTTAGCAGTATCACAGCTGGGAGGTGAGGACTGATGCTGGTGTCTCTAGATGCCACTAGAGATGCTGAGAACTCCTCCTCTTAAATTATTTAGCCTCAAATGTCAATTAAGGTTGAAGAACTCCGTCATATACCAGTTTGGGAATTGGCAGTAGTTAGCTGTATTTGAAACTTGAAGTGGTTAAAGTCACTAAATTTATGGCTAGTTCTTCATCTCTGGAACCTTATCCACTTAATGAGTTAAATATTTCGATTTATATGGGCAACCCTCTGTTCTTTAAATTAGTGCTCTTTCTTTTTAAAACATTTTATTTATTCTTTTGGAGCAGGGAAGCATGTGCTATAGTTCATTTGTGGAAATCAGAGGGCAGCTTGGGAAGTTGGTTCTCTCCTCTTCCCACCTGGGTCCTTGGGGTTTGAACTCAGGTCATCTGGTTTGGCAGCAATGGCACTTACCTGCTGAGCCATCTCTCATCTCTGGCCTGAGAAATGCTTCTTATACCGGTTCCCAACCTACTTATTGAGAAACTACACTATAACTATCCAAATTACCTAAATATGGTTGTTAGCTAATCTACTATGTAATTTGGGGGAGAAAAACTATAAAATCCTTGTTCTTTTTATAGCCCTAAGCTTTTCAGAGTTCCACTAATAAACATTTATATCTAAACTAGGAAGATTTCTGGGGATTAGGTATGGCAGCTCAAGCCTGCAGTCCCTGCACTCAGGAGGCAGAGCCAGGATTGCCATGACTTGGAGGCCAGCTCAGGCTACAGAGTTTCTCTAGTTTCTTTGTATTTTATTATGTAGGTCCAGTGTTTATCTTTAGGATCTTCTTATTATTGCATTTTATTTATTTAGTGTGCATGTGCATATGCAGGCATGTGCAGATCAGAACTTTCAGGAGTTAGTCCTCTCTAGGATTTGGATCCAAAGGATTGAGCTCAGGTCATCGGGCTTGAGATCATATGTCCATCCACTGAGCCACTCCATTGTTAGGGCATTTTTTCTTTTTCCTTTTTAAAAAGTACATCTACCTATCTATCTATCTATCTATCTATCTATCTATCTATCTATCTATCTATCTATCTATCTAACATCCTGGCTGCAGTACCCCGCCTCCTCCTAGGCCCTCCTCCCACCCGCTTCTGTTCCTGTACCCCAATATACTCTTCCTTTTCTGTTTAGGAAAGAGCAGGTCTCCAATGAGTATCAACAAAACATGGCATATCAAGTTGCAGTAAGACTAATAAGCACCTTCCCATGTATTAAAACTGGGCAGGGTGAGCCAGTATGAGGAGTAGGGTCCCTAAAGCCAGTAAAAGAGTCAAAGACAACCCCTGTTCCCACTGTTAGGAGTCCCACAAGAGGACCAAGCTACTCAACTGTAACATATATGCAGAGTGCCTAGGTCGGTCCCATGCAGGCTCCTTTGTTTTCAGTTCATTCTCTGTGAGCCCTTATGGGCCCAGGTTAGTTGGTTCTGTGGGTTTTCATGTGGTGTCCTTTACCCCTCTGGCTCCTACAATCCTTCCTCTTCCTCTTCTGCAGGATTCCCTGAGCTCTGCCTAATGTTTGGCTGTGGATCTGCATCTGTTTCCATCAGTTGTTGGATGACGACTCTTTGATGACAATTGGGCTAGGCACCAGTCTGGTCACAGGAGATGGCCAGTTCAGGCTGCATACATATGTATGCAATATTGCTAGGAGTCTTTTTTTTTTTTTTTTTTTTTTTTTTTGGTTTTTCAAGACAGGGTTTCTCTGTGTAGCTTTGTGCCTTTCCTGGAACTCGCTTTGTAGACCAGGCTGGCCTCGAACTCACAGAGATCCGTCTGCCTCTGCTGGGGTCATCTTGGTAGATTCCCTTGTGCCAGGTTTTTACCTGACGCCAAATGCCCCTGCTCCACCCTTTCCAGTAGTCTCTTTCAATACTCTCCAGTACAATCCCCTCCAACCTCATCGCTTATGTTCCCATCCCCACCCGCCCTCAGACCTCTCATGAAATCTCTTCTATTTCCCACATTTGTTCTTAATCCAGAGGGTTTTTGAGGTATGTCTTCATTTTCCAATGCCCTTTTATTTTAAGTATATAAATGAGCACTCATCTTAAAGATTGCACAATACAGGATGGATTATTAAAGTTACCTAAAATAGTTCACTAAAATTTTAATTTAGGAAATTAAATGTTACTGACTAGTAAAAAAATTGTTCAGCTCACGTGCTTTTAATGTAACTTTAATTTGTGATTTCATGTATTATTTTTCTTTCTTTCTAATAGGCATTCAAGGATATGCTGTATTCAGCTCAGGACCAGGCACCTTCTGTCGAAGGTAAGATGAATTAACTTCTAGGTTTAGCCACAGAAAAAGTTCTTTTTAAGGAAAAATATTTTAAACATCAGACTATGAAATGAATACTATAACTTTCTCTATTATGTATGTCTATTTTGGTTTGATACTTTTTTTTTATTTTAACTTTTGTTTGTCTGCTCCACATTTAACCTTGGGTGCTTGTGATACATCTTATTCTTGAGTCATCTACTATTTTATATGATCATATATATAAAGGATCATATGCAAAGGTTTGATCCTAGTTGGTGACACATTGTGGGAAGTTGTGGCAACTTTTAGAGGTAGGCTGTGGCCTATTTGGAACAAGCAAATCACTGAGGATGTGCCCTGGAAAGACAGACCTTGTCTTGAGCCCCTTCTAGTCTCTCAGTGTTCTGCAGTGCTCTGAGCTGCTGTGTTCCACCAGATGCTACCTACTGTGATCCTTGACCCAGAAACAACAGAGCTTGCCAGTCATGGACTGAAGCCTCAGGAACTGTGAGCCGAAATAAATCATTCTTCCTTTTAAATGGTTTGTCCTGGATATTTGGCACAGTGACAAAAAAATGACAAACACATCCTCTTAGGACTGTGATACATACTGGTTTAGTCCGAGATTTTTCTGTTGCCTTCCTTTCTCAGTGTTTCTATCCATCCAGTCCTAGTCCATAATTAGTTAGACCAGTACAGCTTTTCTGTTTATACAGTGCATGACGCTGTACTAACACGGTCTAAAACAGGATTTTAGCTTCAGCATTTTTTTCATTTATGTATTGCAGTAGTGGGGCATGCCATTGTATGCTTACACAGAGGTCACTATGCGGGTCCCAGGGATTGAACTAAGGCTGTCAGACTTGGCCTCAAGTGTCTTCACCTGCAGCGCCATCTCACCAGCCCCTAAGTTTCAACATTTTTAAAAGGAAAAATATTTGTTAGGAGGTGATGATATCTAAAAAGTACTTCTCTCTTCATTCTCTTTTTCTTTTCCCCACAGACCTTAAGTTTTAGTAGAGTTCAAAGCTTTGGTGCCAGAAAGGAATATTTTTGTATTAAACTCGTGATTACCAGTTATATCTCATGTGCAGCAAACCTGAGGGTCTTTTTATTTAATACAAACAATTAAAAAAAGAGTAGCGCTTTGTCCCTGTCTCAAACTAATTGAGATAGGATCTTGGGATGGAACATGGGCATTATAATGCTTGGGGTAGGTATTGATTTTTACAATTTTAAACCATTTCCCAGTGATTCTCATATATATTTGTATAACCACAGTAAAGTTAGTTGGTTAATACTAACCCTCCTTTAGACATTAATTAGCCAGTAGGTTATTAGGTTTCTTAAGTTCATTGATAATTTGGTTAGTTTATTTATATAAGGAATTTTTTTTTTTTTTTTTTTTTTTTTTTTTTTTTTAAAGACAGAATCCCATATAACCCTGGCTGGCCTCAAACTCACCAGATAACCCAAACTACCTTCTACTGGATCCTTCTACCTCTGCTTTCTGAGCACTGAGATTATAAGCATGTGTCACCACATTTGGTCATATGTAAAGAATTTTTTTAATAGTATCTAATGGACATTTACTTTTAAAATGTTACTATTGAATGTAAGTAATAGCTGTATCATCTTATTTAGACATGTTAAATGTTTATAGCTTATTGTTAAGATTAAAGAATATTTATAAAATTTCTGAATTTGTCTTATTCTCTAAACATAATCTTTGAAAAGATTTGAGGTAGCACCAGAGCAAGCTTTTAAATATATATAATTAATATATATATATTTATATATTATAATTATATATAAGTTACATAATAATAACTACCATAGATATAAAAAAGTAAAGCTGAGGAAATCTGAGTAAATTATGGACTTTGACTAATAATAATGTGTCATTATTACTGATTATTAATTGTAATAAACTATGCTCATGATAGGAAGTGGGTGGGGGTGTATAGGAACACTTTGTACTATCTTTGTCACCTTTTGGTAAATTTAAAACTATTTTAAAGTGAAAATTTTATTTTAAAAGAAAATAGATACCATAAGGTTTTATGCAGCTGCCAGAAGCTAAATGTAGATTCAACTCTGAGGTTTTCTAGAGTTCCAAGGATAGGATAGAGGGGAACATAATTTCAAAGTGCACATGAGAGGGACATGGCAATGGCTCACGGGTGAAGGTGCTTGCCATGCAAGCCCGATGGCCTGAGTCTGATTCCTGGAACCTAGGTAAAGGTGGAAGGAGAGAGCTAACACTACAGAGCTGTTCTCTGGCCTGCTGTGCACGTGTGCTATGGCATGTGTTTCCACACACACACAATATTAATTTTTTTTATTTAAATGTGCACGAGGCAGATATATACTAGTTCCTCAGGAAGATCAACTTTGAGTAAGAAATAGAAGAAAAACTTTCCTTTGGCCTCTATGAAGAGTATTTAGTTTGTGTGGTGGATAGGATCTCTAACAGCAGTTTCCCAGAAAGCATGAGACACTGAGTTTAACAAGGTTGCTTCCTATGATCCAAGGATGCAATCTAAAAATGCATTACTGTGACCCACAAGTGCCCTATCTGGTTCTATGTTGATTTCATCTCCTGTACTGTCCACTGGCTCCAGTCACTTTGCCTTCCTTTCTGTGTCTAAGTCTGGAGGAGCTTGGACTTACATTAGAGCTTTGCTCTCTGCCCCTTTCTTGAACCATAGATGTGTCCTTCAAGTGACCTTCTGAATACCCAATTTAAAATAACCATTCAGTTACATTATATTACATCATCCTATTTTGTTTCTTTCTATAACACTTGTCACTATCTAATATTTTGTGAATGTTTTGTTCTATTTTGTTTTGTAGAAACAAGGGCTCAATATGCTGCCCAGGCTGTCTTTGAACTCACAACCAACTTAGCTGAGATTACAAATATGGGCCACCATGCCTAGCTCTGGAATACAAATCTTTTGAGATCAAGATTTTTATTTATTTATTTTTCTACTGTTTTATATCTAGTATCTAAAATATACATGACCTTTGCACATTTACTTGGCTCACGAATGAGTAGGAATACATACATTTTTACCTTCAATCTTATATGAAGCCTAAGTATTGTTTTTGGGGAGAAAGAACAAATCAACCTAGTTTGCTTCTTTATGTAGTGATTTTTGTTTGTTTTGTTTTCCTTTCATTCTCTTGTAGGCGGACTGTTTTGTCTCTCCAGCTGCTCCCCAAATAACCACACAGAGTTGACATTAATTATAAATGCTCGGCTGATAGCTTAAGTTTGTTTTTAGCCAGCTCTTATAACTTAAATTAACCCATTTCTGTTAATCTGTGTGCTGCCCTGAGGCACGTTTACCTCATGTATGTACTTCCCATCCTGCTCGCTCTGCATCTCACGGCATCTCCTCAGGCTCCTGTGACTCCACCCTTCTTCCTCTCAGCATTCCCCCTGCCCTGAAAATCTTGCCTGGTTATTGGCCAGTCAACTCTTTATTAGCAATGAGAGTACCTCATCTTTACAGTGTACAGAAGGATTATTCCACAGCATTCTCCTTTAGAATAAAACATTTCACCTGCTGCTTAGATGACCGGACATTTTGTTTGTTGTATTTTATAATGTTGACGTTGTAATTTGATACTTTTTTTTTGATGTGACAAGTAGCTTTCTTTAAAATGAGTAAAACACATGAGACAAGATCATAATTTTCAAGTTCTTATGTTTTTATGACATTATATTGTTTTGATGCCCAAGGCCTGACAAATTATTGGTTGTATTTTCTTTGCAGGAGGACACTAAGTTTCTTTTGTGCTTTTATATATGTTTGATATGTCTCCTTTCAAAGATGTGCAAAGTATAGGTATGGATTTGAAAGATCACATGTGAGTTGTTAGGTTTTGGTCTGTTTTGTTTTTTTCTCAGTCTAGTTA
The DNA here is from genome assembly GCA_902168415.1 of Peromyscus melanophrys. Classification (NCBI taxonomy): domain Eukaryota; kingdom Metazoa; phylum Chordata; class Mammalia; order Rodentia; family Cricetidae; genus Peromyscus; species Peromyscus melanophrys. Next base: position 18,526 of record CABHPR010127490.1, read on the forward strand.
AAAATTTAAATGATCCTGAATTAAGATAGAAAGAATAGTCATTTTCCTTTGCACTATTTAGTAATGCATTCCTCGTGGTGGGGAACATACTTAGCCAACCTTAGCTAAATACAGCTAGTTCATTAGTTTAATACAGCTATCTGAATTGATATAAGTAACTGTCTACCAGACTATTCTGTGTTTTTCTAATGTTTTTTTCTTTAATCTTACCACCTTCTCTCCAGTTTTATACATGGTTTTGTTGGAACATTTTGCCTTCGATCTGTTTATTTTTGATTAGCAGATGTGTTACAGTTTCCCTAAGCTGCTTAGGATTGAGCTCTTAGTGGTGCTGAAGATAAAAGTATGCTTGTAAATAATTCATTCTGATTATCTGCTTGAATGAACAGAGTCCACTTCAGGCATTTTCTTGTGTCTCACCTCTGTCTCTAGATCTTTGTTGTTTTTAATAGATGTGAGCTTTTTTTTCCTCTGAAGATTGAACTGCATTTCTAAAATTCATGAAGTAGTTTCTGAATCTGTAGGATTACTGTCAAGTGTACATCCATAATATGTTACTTTTTCATGATGTTTATAATCTGGTCTTGTAGTCCCCATTTCCTTTTTTATTAGGTTGTCTCATTATCTTTGAAAATTGTTTTTCATAGGTTTTATGACCCAGGAAATAAAATCTTTGACATTTACAAAAGAAAGAGCTGTGTCAATGTGCTGGCTTTTAAGCTGGGCAGCTGCAAAGAGTAGCCCTTCCTGTTTTGGGTGGTGTTATTTTGTCATTATGTTTTCAAAAATCCTTTTGCTTGAGATGAGTTTGTTGTAAGAGAAGACTACACTAGAGAGTGGTAATGGAATGCTCAGATAATTTCTAGCAACTTTTTTTGAGAACCATGAAGAAATAAATATGACTAAGAATTGGAAATTGAAATAAAAGCCAAATCATCTATTGTCATTTCTTTAAGAATTTTTAAAAAACCTTTCATTAACTTCATTAGAAAGGATATAAAATCCTGATTGATACCTGGAGTCATGAAGTAGAGTTAAGGGTATGCCTTATTTTCCTTATCATGTTTATATTGGAAAAGGATTGCATATTTATTTAATTGCAATGTTAAGTGACAGCTTGTAGATGAAAACGATTTATTCCCTGGAAAACTGGGCTCATGCGTTCTTTGAAGGTGTCACCAACCTCAGTGTGTTTTGTTAACAGAGTACTTCTAAAGAACAAATAGCATTACTGTTCCAGCAGAAGAAATATCTACTCTTTCACAGAAAGTGAATTAGAGATAATTTAATGCTCATTCTTAGACATTAGCTAATCATATAAATAGGTAACAGAATTCTATTATAAAAAATAAATGCAACTCAGTAGACTATAGATGGGATGCTGGAGGAAATGAAATGTTTCTAATGCAGGTTTTTAATCTTGGTGATCCTGCAGAGTAAAGTACCTTTAGTATATCATATAGAGTCACCATTAATCATACAGTGCTGTTTCTTAACTTACAAGAACAGCACAGAAGAGACAGCATTAAAAACGTGTACTTGCATGTAAGACAAGTCATTTAGAAAAATATAGTGAATGAATGGGATCTGCTATATGATAAAAATGCTACAAGCACCATTTATTTGCCACCAGTACAAAATTTACATTAAAAAATTCTAGCTGGGCCAGGCGGTGGTGGCTCACGCCTTTAATCCCAGCACTTGGGAGGCAGAGCCAGGCGGATCTCTGTGAGTTCGAGGCCAGCCTGGGCTACAGAGTGAGTTCCAGGAAAGGCTCAAAGCTACACAGAGAAACCCTGTCTCGAAAAACCACAAAAAAAACAAACAAACAAAAAAAAAAAACCAAAAAATGCTAGCTGGGTGGTGGTGGCACATACCTTTAATCCCAGCACTCAGGCGGCAGAGGCAGGCAGATGTCTGAGTTTGTGGCCCGCCTGGTCTACAGAATGAGTTCCAGGACAGTCAGGGCTACACAGAGAAACCCTATCTCAAAAAATAAACAAAAATCTAGGACTGGCAAGATGTCTCAGCAGGTGGCATGCAACTCTGATGACCTGTTTGGTCTCCATAATCCACAGACAAGTTAAAGCAGAGAACTAACTCCTGAAAGTTGCCCTCTGACCTCCACGTGCATGCCATGGTATGTACACATGTGCACATCACAGGTACACGCACAAATAGCAATAAAAATAAATAACAAATTTTAAAAATCCAAATGCTGGCGTTATCTAGAATAATGTAGCAGGTATGATAGTTACTATTAGTTCTCAGTTTGCCAAAAATTATAATCACCTGGGAGGTGGGCATGTGGACGTGTCTATGGGGGACTATTTATATTACATTATTAAACGTAGGAAGCCCTATCTTGTTTGTTTGTTTGTTTTGAGGTAAGGTCTCACTATGTAGCCCTGACTGTCTTGGAACTCACAGAGATCTGTGCCTGCCTCCTGAGTGCTAGGATAAAAGGCATGCACCACTATGCCTGGCTGAGAAGAACCATTTTAATTGTGTACATAACCTGAGCTGTATAAATGGAGAAAGGGAACTGAGCACTAGATTACTTGTATTCATTCCTCTTTGTTCCTGATTGTGGGTGTCATGTGACCAGCTCTCTCAAGCTCTATTGGCTGTGACTACCAGGCTGTACAAGCCTGTAACCACAGCAGGTAGAACTGTGAACTAAAATAAGTCCTTTCTCCCTTAAGTTGTGTATGTCAGAGTATTTTATCCCAGAAATGGGAAAAGAAACTAAAATAGCAAGTTTGTAATTGTTGTGAAGTTTGAACCATGTTCACTGAAACATATGACTTGCATTAATGCTTTTATCTCCAATATTTATATTAAAAATTCATACACAAATGAAACTATAGTCAATACCCGATTTCTTCCCCCCCATTTTCTCCCTTCCAATCATATGCTTAGATGCTTTTTGGCCCCATGGCGTGGAGGAATCTAACATTTAGAACTATCAATAACAGGAAGATTAGGGAAAAAACTTTTAGATTGAGATGTCTGCCTCAGTGTATTCTTAAGCATGTTCTCTGTGGATGTGGTTGTGCTAACTGGATGTCTCCTGGAATAATTGTTACAGTTTGGTGTGGATAACACACAGGCTGGTATCTTCACAGAGGTCACTTGCCAACTGCAAAGCACCAGTTGGCCTGCTTTGTTTTGAAGCCTTGAGCAGTTTTCCACACCAGAGGCTGGAAGTGGTATTGGTGAATTTCGGGGAGTGTCACGCAGCAAGCCTGTAAGGCGCGAGTTTCCTCACCTCCTCTAGAGGGGGCGCTCTTGCTAGCGGCCTTTGTAGTCAGGTTGCTGGGTGCCTTCCTCTGGTGGGCCTGCAGGCAGTGTGCTGTGCGCAACCGTGGTGCAGAGTCCTCTTCACCCACTTCTCCTTCAGCTCCAGCTTGGTGAGCTAGAGGAAGCCTCGACTTAGGAGTGCCAGTGGCTCTGAACACACCCGTCGTTTCAGAATTGTTTGAAGGAGGGTCATGAATAAAGAAGGAATAACTATAAAACATTACGTAATGAAATGAACAAGCAAACACAAACCGTGGGAAGTATTGGTGTAGACAGCACGGTAGAGAAAAAGGACAGACAAATGGATGTGGTGGCTTCAGGTAAACTTTCCGTGCCGGCACTGACAAACAGCTACTACACGCCAGTGGTAATGTACCTGAAGGGACAACGGAGCCCGAACATGGCTAGTGCGGGACATTCCCTCAAAATAATTGGTTATCATACTTTAAAGCTCATTTACTAGAACTTACTCTTAAAATAGATAATCCTTCAAAATAATTTCTTGTAGCTGCTGTACATTTTACCACAAACTGGATGGCCTAAAACAATAGAAATTTATTTTCTAACAATTCTGGAAGCTGCACATATATGACAATCAAGGGTTTTCTTCCCTTGCTTTATATTAATATTGCTAGGTATTCATGACAGTGGCCTAGCATTAGGTCTGTTAATTAAGAGGTACAGAGTGATTCTGTTCTGTTGATCCTATCTGCATTCATTAGCTAGAATTCTGTAAAGAGAAATTTACCTTTGTCAGTGGATTATTCTTAGACATGGTTTTTCTAAGGAATGTAATGCAATTTTTGTTCCTTTGTCCTTATTTAAAATTTTAAAAGTAATTTTAGCTATCTAATATTTCTCCCAAATTAATAGTGAAAGATTTTATTTTTAAAGTTTTTTTTAACAAATCCATATATCTAAGCATATTTAATATGTTTTGGTCCAGTGTGATTTTGCATCTATTAATTATCAAATTCTCAACCTTGGCCAGTGGGAGTCTCTTTTAGGTCATTTCCAAAGTCCTTTTGATATAATCCTAGTTGTCTTCGATAGCTTTTCTGTATGATGACAAACTTATCACACTTATTTCTATTCTGGGACCCAGGTAGACCTTGCCATTATATCATAGAATCTTGGCTCTTTTAGTGGCTTCCAGGAAGGTTTTCTTCCTTTAGAAACTGCATACTGGGCATCTTTTTGAATGTGTCATTGTTGTTGGGCTGTTCATTGAAATGAAATACATGCATATATACCTGAAAACATACAAAGATAAACACATGCGAATCTTTTTTAAAAACAAAATGCTTTATTTGTTAAATGTTAGATTCTTAGTAAGTCCACTTTGGATTTGAAGACGCGTGCTTTGCTTGAAATGTGATAGTTTTTAGGTAGAGTAAGATTCTCAAGTGTAGCAAGCACAAGCTCAGCTCCTTAGGATTACAGTGTTGAGGCTGGGGATCCATATTGATTCAGTTTTTATTTTCTTAGTCATAGGGTGAGAGGTGAAACATTGTTAATCGCCTAGGAGATTGAGTGGCAATTTGTGCCTCCTGATGAGAAGCTGACCTGCTATATGTTTGTTACAAGAGGTGCAATCAGTGGAATTGGAAAAGGAAATTGAATTTATATTGGTGTGTTATCATGTGCAATTAATTTTGCATATACACCAGAGGCACATGCATCTTTTTCCAGGTTGAAATATCTACAATCTGACATAGTGTGATAAATACATTTTAGAGTTCTGTTCTATAATCACAGTTGCAATTTTAAAATATGAGTTCTCATTAGTTTTTTTTTTTTATAAAGGAATGCTTTTTGTCATTACAATGGGAAAAATAAATAGCGTGCATTTTTTTTACAAAGACTAGATCAGAATAAGATAATTTGTGTGATAAAATGTATTATTGTCATTTTTGTAAGAGATAAAAATACAGCGCTCTCTGTGTTAGTAAAATATGTCGTTATCTTTTAAGACTCTAGTGACTTGCTTCAAAAAATGTGATGATTCACTTACGGTGAATAATGTTATGACAGAAAAAGTTAAGAATACAAAATAATATTATAGATTAGGAAGACATATATCTTCATGAGCATTTTATCCAGTGACCACAAAATCATCTCATCTTTATAAGTGAAGTAGTGAGAGAATGCTTAGTAGAGGAGATGGGATTTTAATCCGATCTTGAAACCTAGCTAACATTTTTACACAACTCTGAGAGAGGGCCTTCTGGGCACAGAGAAACTATACAAAAACCATACTTGTAACATCAGCACTTGGGAGAGTGAGACAGGAAGATTGTGAGTTCAAGGTCAAACCTCAACTGGACTGTGTCTCAAACAATTGTAATTAAGAGGTGGGTTACAACAAAACAAAACTATTGTAAGTAAGCAAATTAGTAACTATGGAACTTATCAAATCATTTTGTTGCCTGGCATATTAACTTTGTCTTTATGCTGTTATATCTTATTAAACAGATACATGTTTCTGTAGAAATAATTGTACTTTTGGCATAGTTAGTATAATCCTTGGCTTCTGTACTGCTTTCACATATACTGAGAATGTAAACACCACAGTTGTGATCTTTGGGCAAACCAGTTACTTTTGTCTTTTTAGTATTCATGCATGCTTTTTCTGTTTTATAGAATGCGCTTTCTCTGGAAATGCTACTAGCAACTCCTACTCCTTTGAGACCCAGCTAAAAGTCATGTCCTTTCATATCTTTAAGGAGTTTTATGGTGAACTGTATCACCGTATATTTTTTAATGCAATTTATGTTATATAATGTGTAGAGAGACCAGAAAAATGAATGAAATTATAGTGTACAGTTACATGTGGTGGCCCAGGCCTGGAATCTCAGCCCATTAGAAATGGAGGCAAGAGAATCCTGTTTTGAAGCCAGCCTGGGCTACAGTAAATAGAGGGCTAGCCTGGAACTTCATCCAAGACTATCTAACCTGGTTTCTTCCTCAGAAATGTTCAGGGTACTATAATAGCTGACATGGTCTTATATCATTGATGGCACATCAATCCCTAAACAAAGTGACAGACAAAGCCTGGGGAACTGCATACCATTACCCACACCTTTAGATTAGGCTACCTCAGAGAAAGTCTTTATATTCCTATTCCTGTGTGTGTGTGTGTGTGTGTGTGTGTGTGTGTGTGTGTGTCTGTGGTGTGTATATGTATGTATTTTGATTATTTTTAAGACAGGGTTTCTCTGTATAGTCCCGGCTGTCCTGGAACTCACTCTGTAGACCAGGCTGGCCTCGAACTCAGAGACTTTGCCTGCCTCTGCCTCCCGAGTGCTAGGATTAAAGGCGTGCACAACCACCGCTTACATGGTGAAAATCACTAGTTGGTAGATGAGAGAGGAAGTGGTAGAAGCATGCAGTGATATATTCCACATATGCAGTGCTGTCCTAGAGGTCCGGATTTGAGCAGTGCCAGGAAATGCTTGGCGTTTTGCGGGAGCTACAGAATGGATTGGGTTGTGTTGTTGGCACCTACTGCTCACGTTTACTTGACTGTTACTTGGCTGTCTCCCCGAGAAGACTGTCAGCCTATTGGGTGTGGCAGTGGTGTAATTTAAACTTCATTATGCCTCTTTTGGTTTGTGTTGAGGCCATAATAACTGTCAACTAATTAATTTTATTGATCAGCAAGGCTCCTGATGGGATTTAGAAGATCTTTTGCTCCAAGACTAGTAATTACCCTGGCTTCTCAAACCTTTTGTTCTGGGAGTCAAGTTAAGCTTTAGTCCTAGAAGATCACAACATTTTTTTTTTTTTTTTTTTTTTTTTTTGGTAAGAAATATGAGACACTAAGGAGCAAAACTGAAGTGTTTGTAAGTGGGCTTACTCTACAAGGTTCTTCCAGTGCACTTGGCACTGCCTTCAGTGTAGGGCTTTCATTGATTACTACAGCTATTACTGTTATTACTGTTTTCAGAGCTGTTTCCTGTCTCCTGAATAGAACTGTGAAAAAGTAATACTCTTGTTATATAAGCTCCTAGAAATGAGTATGGCTATGTGATGGGTGTCTGTTGTCCTGTTCCTTGACATGTTAGGCGTCATTAAGGGTCCGTTCCTGCTTTGTCAGAGGTTTCATGAACACTGTATGTTGGACATGCTCAAATGTTTTTCTTGTGCTTAACTGGGACCGTCTTAAGTATTTTTTTTCTTTTTTAAAACATGAATTAAATTTATTGATACATCTTTATTTTCCTGCAAAATGCTTTATTTTCATTTGGTTTAGGTTTGGGATAAGACTCTAGACTGATTAAAAAGCTGCCCAGCTGATTGTGGTGGTGCAGATCTGTAATCCCAGCACTTGGGAAGCTGAGGCAGGAGACAGTTTGAGGATAGCCTGTATGATGTAGTAAGACTCAGTCTCAACAAAACTTAAAAAGGTGAAAAAATGCTTTCTGGGGGTAGAGGGACACAGCGGGTAGAGGGGAGCTCAGGAAGAAACCCTGACACTGGAGATGCAGAGCAGCTTCTCAGAGGTCACTGGGCTCTGGAGGCTCTTATCCTTGCCTGGGGGAGAGCATTTCTAACAGGTATCTGTTCGTCTGGGGGCTGTCAGTGTGTAGGGGTGAGCCAGATGGTCATCTATCTTCCTGTTGAGTTTTACCTTCTTAATCTAGGAAGTCACAGAGATTGGGGTCTAGGTGGACAGAACCCAGGGTATGGATGTTTGACAAGGTTGAGGTTCTCCAGGCCATGTTGGCTTCTGGGGTACTGAGGGTTTTGACTCATCTTGAGAAAATGCCTGAACATCCCTGAAGAGGGCACAGCTGCTGCCCTGGTTTTGTATGCTGAAGAGGTGTTTGGTACTCTTGTGCTTTAGTTCCAGAGAGTCTGGGAGGTCATGGTTGTTGGATAATAGGTCAACCAAAGGTATGAATACACACCCACATCTCAGGTTGTTTGCATGAGGGGTGTGTGTGTGCGCGTGCGCGTGCGCGTGTGTGTGTGTGTGTGTGTGTGTGTGTGTGTGTGTGTGTGTGTGTATAAAGCATATTGGTCTAGTTTTATGTTGTTTTGCTTTTAATTCCCCCGTTTTTGAATTGGGTTAAATGCTGGTGGCTTAAATGAGTTGGGATTTTCCCTCCATTTTGTGTTTTAGAATTTTTTGTAGAGAAGTGTTTTCCTTAAATGTTAAATTTCTAATGAAACCATCTGGCCTTGTAGTTTTCTTTAAATAAGTGCTTCCCCCCTCACCCCACAGGCACTCTCTACACCCAAGATGCACCCTCCAGTCTCTGTCTTTTCCTTCTTTCTTTTTTCTTTTTTGGCAGGATTTTACTATGTAGCCCAGATTCACAGTCCTCTTGCCTCTACCTCCCTTTCTAAATGCTGGTTTTACAGGCATGTGCTACCACAGCTGGCCTCTTACTGTCTTTTTAATTTAATGCCTCTAAGATCTGTAGTTATAGATCTTGTTTCTTGTTGCTATTGGGTATTTGTGCATTATCTTTTTTTTCCATCTAAGTATGAAGAAAACGTTATAAGTTTTGTGGATCTTGTTAAAGTATCACATTTTTATATCATCAGGTGTTTTTTGATTTTTGCTCTTTATGATTTACTTCCTTGGATTTTACTTGCCCTTCTTTTCCTATTTTTTTCAAGTATAAGCTTTTGTCTACGCTAAAAATTCTTGCTTTACATGGCTCCCTCTGCATGTGCAAAGTCCACGCTTCATGCCTAATGCTAAATTGGTAAGCATTCAAGGCTGAGTGGCACAGAAGGTCAACTTGGGTCTCTTTGGTTCTTCCCTCTCTGGAATTAGGTACTTCACCTCTAGTTTTAGCTCTTTAAATAGTTATTTGCTACTTTGAAGCAGATGCCTAAAGTAAATTCCACTCTCTGGTTATAACCATGGCATTGCTAGTTGGGCCTCTACTTACTTCTTACCTGGAAGTAACCCTTCTAAAACATGAATTTTGAGCTTTCAGCAAACTACTCATCTCCTAGCAGTTTATACTGGTTCACAAAAGCAAGTCATGTGATTGTTGACCCAATTTTCTTCTGAAGTTGGTTTTCCTAATTGACTGGGCAAATGCTGGAGGCATGTCATTTCAGGTCAGAACCTTCAAACCTGTCAGGTTCTGCTTATGGAGGATAAAATGTGAGATGAGTGAAAATATAATTAGCAGAACTCTTAGCTAACTGAACACATTCTATTCAAAGAGTATTGGCAGTTCCATGGCAACCAAAAGTGTTTTTATCCAAGTGTATGCTTTAGAGCTACCTGAGGATTGTTAAAAATGTCCAAGTACCTGAATCCCATGCTATACTCACTGCATCAGAATCTTGGAGATCAATTGGGAAATGTTTCTTTAAAAATGCATTTGTAGAAACTATGGTGGGAACTTCTAGCTAAAATGATGAGTTGAACTCACTGTAGTCCCTTAGCCTTCTCACACAAGCTTGTGATCACTATCTGCATCTCCTTTCAACCTTATATTTAGTGTTGGTTGCTGTGGGATGTCTTTCTGTATGCTGTGAATATGTGTTGCTTTGATTGGTTGATAAATAAAGCTGTATTGGCCTATGGCAAGGCAGCTTAGAGGCAGGTGGAAATCCAAGCAGATAGACAGGAAGAGAAAGGAGAGGCAGAGAGATGCCAGCCTGCCGCCCAAGGAACAACATGCCAGCAGACCAGTAATCCATGGAACATATGACAAACCATAGATTAATATTAATTTAAGTTTATAAGAGCTAGCTAGCAAGAGGCCTGCCATAGACCATACAGTTTGTAATTAATATAAGCCTCTGTTTACTTGGGTCTGAGTGGCTGCAGGACTGCGCCAGACACAGGAAAACTTCTGAATACATTTTGCGCCCACCTCAGGGCCTGGGCAGGACACAGGAAAATTTCTGACTACAGTTGGTTGCTTGAAATTAGTTATGATGAAATTATTTCTGTCATAGAAATTGATAATGTCTACAGACTAGTCTGTCATTTTGGAGAACAATTACTAGCACAATATTAGTTAAATTGAATAAGATTGAATAGATGTGTAGTTATAAAAGCCTGTAGGAATGAAGAATGAAAACATGGTTATATATAATTTAAAGATGTCTAGGGATTTAGCTGTTTCCTTGGTATGAGCCATGAGTAAAATCCTAGTCATTGGTATATAATAAGTTTTACAGAACAACAATAACAAAAACTGCTGAGCACCCTCCACCCATGTCTAGAATATTGACTATGATAATGGGTACCATGGATTAAAAGGATATTGGCTTTTTTCTAGAACTGAGCCATTAGCATGTGGGAGTAGGCATGGAGTAGCAGTAGTTGAAGAAAAGTTTAGCACAGAGTTCTTGGGGAATACATGGGTAATGAGCTTGGACGATGAACAAGAAGTAGGACTAGCTAGCAATTTTTGCTTTTCAGAACTTCCGTAAAATGAAAATTTGCTCCAAAATTAAATTGATAGATGCATAGTAGGCTTATAGAATATATGTGGGGTAGCTGCTACAACAGATTTTAGAGAAAAATTTTGCTTTAGGTAGGAAGATGGATTAAATTGGCGACTTTTAACTGTAGCTGCACATCAGACTTACCAGAGATTGTCCAAAGAAGTTTGGTGTGGTCTGGTGTAGTGGTGCATGCCTTTAAACCCAGTGTTCCTGTGGCAGGTGAGATGGGAGACAGAAGCAGGCAGATTGCTGAGTTCAGGGTGAGACTGATCTGTATGGTGAGTTCCAGGACAGCCAGAGCTCCATAGTGAAACCCTGTCTCAAAATCTAAAACCAAAACCAAACCAAGAAACAAAACAGAAGCTTCATATACCTTGTAAAGCTGACTAAAACAGAATCCATGAATTTGGCATCTGGATGTTTTCATACAGCTTTTCAGGTCATTGTATTGTGCAGCAAAGCTTGAGAGTCATTGGAATGGATAAATCCTAGTCTAGTTCTGTCTATACAATGGCCCCACTATGTTTTCCAGGAAAGGACTTTGAGTAATTTGTTTTGTAAGTGTAGATTTATTGAATCTGAGAACAGAAATTCTCGTTCTAGAAATTATGTAAGTATCTGTATCTGTATGATGATTTCATAATGAACAGCAAAAAAATAATTGATTTTTAAGGTCCATATTCAAATAAAAATGCAATTAAAATCCATGGAATAATAAAGAAAAGGTTTTATTCTTAGAGTTTTATTTCTTGTATATAAAATGTGATGAGATGACATTTGCAAAATATTGGTTAACCTCAGCATTAGTCATGTTTGGGCTTATATTTTCTTCCACTTCTTTGTTGGATAAAATGTGATAGAAGAATTAAAACAACAATAACACACACACACACACACACACACACACACACACACACACACACACA
>CABHPR010127492.1:0-28267 GCA_902168415.1 Peromyscus melanophrys
TGGAAGGTCCGGCCAATGGATCAGTGTGGATGGAGTCTCAGAGTCCAACAGTGCGAGGGAAGGAAGGAGAGATGGATTGACATACCAGCAATCTGAAGGCTGGATGGATGGGAAGGCTGGCAGATGGCTGGAGGAGGGACGCAGGGATGGAAGGGCAGATGGAAGCACAGTTGGATGTGACAGATAGATGGAGAGAGGACCAATGGCCGAACAGATAAAGAGACTCCAGTGTCTGAGAGTGCAGAAACAAGGTATTAGACAGAGATGGAATCTGGCAACACTGAGGCCATGGAGTATTGATGAAGCCTTGTATGCCTAGTGGTGAGAACAAAGTTGCCTAACTCAGTGTATTTAAGGGACCAGAGCTAATCTTCCTTCCCTCTCTGGATGTGCCCACAGAATGCCCAGCTTCCAAGAGACTCCTCAGAGTCGGCCCAAGTTCTCCTCCAGGTCTGCCTCAAGCATGGCCGAGGAGGGGAGAGGAAGCTGCAATTGTGTACACACAGCCTACATGTGTGAAAATCCAGGAAGTCACTGTAGCCATGAGACTCCTCAGTTCATAACAAGAGGAACCCTCTAGCAAGGTTCCTCCTAAGCCTCTGTTACTCTCTTCATGAGAAAGGCAAAGGCCTAGAGGCATGCTGGGAGCCCTGGACACCCTCTTTAACCCAAATTTCGAGGTAGTACCTTTCTGGCCTCCAACAGCTGGGAACATGGAGTTTTTTCTTCCTGACAGCATTCATTTTGCTTTCTGCTTGAGGGAGAAGAGCTGGGGAACACAAAGGGATAAGGGCTTTATAGGTTCATGACAGGTTGTCCTGAACCCAGGACTGCTGTCTTCCCCACAAACTAGCCAAGGTAAGATAAAATGACAACAACATGTATGCTTTGTGATCCCTTCTTGAAATGTAACTTCCATATAGCACAAGATTCTGGAAATGTGACTATTTGATCAAGTCTTCCATCACTGAGGTACTAGGATCCACCTGATCAGATACATTTGTTGTTCAATCTTTCTTTAACCTTTTAAAAAAGCACATATATGGTACTGTTAGAGCCTTTCTGAGAGCTCTACCCTATTAGCTTGTGTATCCCTTAAATAACGTGATATGGAAGGTTGTTGTAGAATACTATTTTAAGGTGTGTCACTTTTGTTTATGTTGCATTTGTTTAACTCTGCGAAGCTGTGTTACTGTGCCTGTCTAAAACACCTGATGGTCTAATAAAGAACTGGCCAACAGAAAGGCAGGAGAAAGGATAAGCAGGGCTAGCAGGCAGAGAGTATAAATAGAAGGAGAAATCAAGGAGCCAGAGAAAGAGGAGGACATCAGGGCCAGCTACCCAGCTACATTCACAGCAAGCCACAGAGTAAGAGTAAGATTTACAGAAGTAAGAGAACGGGAAAAGCTCAGAGGCAAAAGATAGATGGGATAATTTAAGTTAAGGAAAGCTGGCTAGAAACTAAGCTAAGCTAAGGCCAGGCATTCATAATTAAGAATAAGCCTCCGTGTATGATTTATTTGGGAGCTGAGTGGCAGGCCCCCTCAAAAAGAGCAAAAACAAATACAGAAGGTACTACCTCCACCTATCTTACAGATACAGGACAGAGTAGGTAGGTTAACCCCAAAGTCACATGACTAGCACATGGCAAAGCTGGGATTTGAACAGGTGTGTTGAGACTCTAGAGTTCAGGGTTTCCACTGCCAGGCTCTCATTGCCCATTTGAGTGAAAATAAAGGTCCAGAGAGTAAAAGTAAGTCATAGAGGAGAGGTCTTTCTCCTAGAGGAAACTGCTGCTAACTGCTTCTAGAAAAATACACATCTGTGCATACAAACATACATCTTAATTTATAAACTGTATCTCCCAATCTTTTTATAGAAGAAACAGATGCATTTAATATCAACACTGCACTTCCTTTTCTTATTTAACATTATGTCTCTGAACATTTTTCCATATCAAAACAAATCTACTTCCCCCCAAGGATGTCAACAGGACTCACTGTAAAGACATAGCCCCCAACAGTATGTACTTTCTAGCCATTTTCTTTTATAAGGAAGTCCACCACGGGCATCTTCATAATTACATCCTCATCTGTGCAGGCTTTCTTCAGGATGTTTGGGGGATGAGCACAGCTGCCTGCATTTAAAAAGCTGATACATGTTGCCAAGTTGTACAAGATAAGCACATATCCATGTATGTGAGTTATAAATAGCTCCCAACTCTCAGGACTCAGACTTACTGACATTTATCTGCCTGAATTTCTAAGGCAGCAGTAGAAAGGATGGCTGCTTTCTAATGATCGCAACTAGCCAAACTGTCACGGTTTGATTCTTCCTCACACTCTGTGACAGTCACTCAGCCAGAAAGGTCTAGTTTTAAATTTCTGTCTGCAGTTCCTATAAAATAGAAAGCCACATAAAAATTCTTGCTAGGATTTAGGATCGGAAGAAGCCTGAAAGTTTTTCTGCATTCTATATCACTCTTTTGCTTTAGCTTCTAAGGTGCTCAAAAATTACATTGGTCTCAAGATTATAACACGCTATTAGTCAATGAAGGAGCGCCTCTATTTTAATATTTATTTCTACTTATATTTTAGTGGCTTACTGCATCTTATGCTGTGAAGGCCTGAAACCTAGTTGGGAAGTAGGTGATACCTAAGGAGTAAAATATCAATGGCCTTAGGTTAATAAAGAATTCAGGCAACATGACTAAGGCAAGGAGAGGCAACGGCAAGCACTTCCGTCCCCTTCCCACCGAACACATGTTGATTCTCATTATGCTTCAAAATTATACTTCACTGAAAACAAATTAGGAGCATTTCACTTGTATTCCTCGCTTCACAAGTAGATGGCAGGAGCCAGAACCTCTGGGTAGATGGGGCACTTAGTGTTCCCCTAAACAAGCACACAGTTATAGGAAAGAGGCAACTCAAGGCCTGGAGAGGTGAGCTGACTTACCTGAGGCCTCTGCTCTAGGACATTACAAGGTGGAACTAGGAGGTGGGTCGCTGGAGGTCCAGGCCAAGGTGCTCTCTCATTTCTTAACACACAATGCAGATGCCTTGGGGTGGCAGGAGGGAGGAGAAGGTGACCCCACAGCCCCTAGCAACAAAAACAACAGAAAGGACTTGAGGCACTCATAAATAATTAAGCAATTAGCTGCAGCAGTGACTCCCCTCCCCTCCAGTATCCAGTCACCAAGGCAACTTGGGCAGGGTGCCTGCTGGTTGCCTGGTAACAGTGTGGTCTGTTCCCCTGACATGCTCCCTAGGCATCAAAGGATTTGAGAGCTGCGCCTTCCGCAGGGATCAGCATTCCAACCCCTTCATTTTCCAAATGAGGAAATGGAGGCCCAGAGAAGCTGGGTAACTTGCCCAAGGTCACACAGCTACTCAGAGGCACAGCCAGGCTCCATTTCCTGTTGCTTTTCATTAGTGTACCAGGGATGCCCCAGGAGGACTACAGATGAGAGAGAGGCTCTCTCTATGGTTCCTAGAAGAACAAGAGGGTTGAAGCCAGTGAGCAAGCAAGAAAAAGACAGAGACCTTGAGTGCTCATGTGCAATTAGCAGGAGCTGGTAATCCCATCAGCCCAACTTTCATCATCACCATGGCAACATGGGTGAGGCGAGTGCTGGTTGCCTAGTAACAAGTGGTCCTCTCTCTTCCACTCATATCCGGCTCCCTGGGAGGCACAGAAACAGTAGAATGTTGGAGTTGGAAGGGAAGGAAAGGCAAGGATGCTAACTCAGTCCCATCCTTTAAACCATGAAGGATGCATGGAGAGACTGCAAGTCTATTGCCATCCCCTTCATTGACACACTCTGTCACAGAACAGGAAGGTGAACCTTCTACTCCAAAGTCAGAACGTGAGTGTAAATGTCTCTAGTGGTTTCTTGGGGAGCAGACAGCTCTACCATGTGTCTACATAATGGGAATGCTACATACAAAACTCAGCACAGAGTAGATCCCGGCAGTCCGAGTCACACGTGCCAAGATCCCATCTGTGAGCAATGGCCATCCCAAGCCATTGATCCCGCAAGCCATCATTAACCGAGAAAACGTGCACATCGCAGGGCTGTCACAAAGATGCTGCCAATGTCCCATCCAATGCATGCTTGCGTATCTGCTGTGCAGATGCCACCATCCTAGGCTCTTGAAATCACCAGTGAAACAATATAAACAAGAGAAACCCGTGTCGCAGTGACAAGGGTGTGTGCAAATATATGGCGAGATTTGTAGTCACGTGTTAAGCGTTCGTTGGATAGGTGCAGGCCCTCATTGGCAATATGCTGTTTACATTGCTGGGCTCCTCTGAGGCTTAGAAGTTTCCTGTTTACAGCTTGTGTTGCTATAAATACCCAGGTCTGCCTGTCTAGGAAACCCAAAGAAAAAGGACGTCTGTGGCCACTAGGTGGCGGACCCCAGATTCCCTAGACACAAGGTAAAAAAAAGACACGAGCCTCAGGCATAGACCTGCATAGAGCCTCCAGCAAAGCACAGTTGCTTGGTCCTAAAGCCATGGCTTTGAGGGATGGGGACGAGGGGCATGAAACTAGTCTCAGACTCCAATGGGGTGAGGGGAGACCACAGTGTACTTTAACAGCAGTTGCTTTGCCTGGGTTTGAACTAGGCTTTAACTGCAAAGCATGGACATTAAACTTGCTGGGCCCCATATTTCTCACCCCAGAAAAAGAGATGGTAACATGAGCTCCCTTTAGCATGAGTGCCCTCTTTTATAAGCTGCACACGGTAAAAGCTCAGCCAGTGTTACAGGATCTAACGGCCCCTGAGGGTCTGGTTCTGAGCTGCAAATGAAAAGAGGGGTACAGGAAATTGCACTGGACTTGAAGAGTGCAGTCTTTTGATTGCTGAGCCTGGAAAAATGTGGCAATGAAGCCAGGGCATTCTGAACTCCATAGCCACCCATGTGCCAGCTCTGGGCCATGTCCTGTCTTCTCCACGCCTTCTGAGTTGGTCTTCCTTCTTTCTCGAGGATGCCGCCCACTCCTGCTCCTCATTTCCTGAGTTTCAGCAAAGGGCATCATGGGCAGCTACTCCACCCACTTCATCAGTCTTCCGACCTCCAACCCATGTCTTCTGAACAGCTGATACAGCAGCCTAGGTCCAAACCTCCAAACATTGATTCCATGACAGAGCTGTTCTCTTTCCAGTCCTCAGAACTTCTCTAGGGCTGCACGGCACCTGTGCATCTGTTCCTCTATTGACCCAGCAGTCCCTCTGCTCCTTGTAGCTTGCCCTGTCTCTTGCCTCAAGCCTCCACTCGATTGTAGAGTGCCCCCTGCTGGTTATTTGAGAGCCCATGTTCCACGCTTCCTGAATCTACAGTGCTTCTACCAGATGGGAAGGTTGGGACCCGCCTCTTCCTGTCTCTGTCTCAGCACATTGAGCAGGTCTGCCACCTGCTGGCACACCTCCAAGATTTGGTAAGGAACTGAAAAAGGTACATGAAGCATGTTGACTGCCTTGCTCTCCCTGCCCACTCCTCTTCCTGTCCATGGACGGCATGTTCACCTCCTACAATGTGCTTTGTTTTATTCCTTCTTTGTTCAAGGCCCCAAATGGCTGCCTCTCACAGGCTGAGGTCTGAATTCTCCAGTCTAGCATCTGAATCTTCCACACCTCCTTCCACCTTTCCAAACACAGTTGGAAGTCTATTTCTAAATGTATGCAGATATATACTCGTGTGTATATAAATAGAGGTGCATACACATACCTTTATTTACATAGTCTTGGAAATATGTAAATACATATTGAATATATTTGAAAATACCCACAATCCAAGCAAGCCTGCCCCTATTCCCTTGGTGTATCTAAGCTTAGCCTTAACGTGAACTCATGGAGACAGGCCTGGCCTCTCTCCATTCCTGCATCCCAGTTCTCAGCATCTGCCTTGCTCATGGGAGAATCAGATCTACTGATCCTGTTTGCCCACTCTACACTTGGTTCCCACAATGTGGTGCTTACATCTCCTCCGTACTACCAGAGACTTTTCCTTTCTGCCATTCACAATCTAACCGCCCTCTGACAGTCAGGGAAAGTTCCATTGTGTGAGATACGGAGAGATGCAGAGCCCTGCCAAGCAGGGACACAAAGTACCCAACTTAGGAACACTTACTCTGGCAACAGGGATGCTGGGAATTAACTCTGTTTTGGTTGTTGCTGTAGAAATAGTGGTCATGTGCCTAGCCTTAGGAACTCCAAGTAAGGAAGGGACCTGTGCTGTGACTTCATGGTGCTCTGTCCCTGTTCCCGTAGGCAGTTCTGGCTAGGGCCAGTCATCCATAGGGTTGGTGGTGGGATAGAAGTGTTCTCCTTTGCCCTGCTGGGGGAGTTGGCAAAGGCTGCATAGCATGAACAACCTTATTTGCCTAGGACAGACCTAGTGTGAGCACTGAATGGCATGTTCTACTATCCTGCCCTGAAAAAACCTGATGAACTGGAGTGGCTGGTCAGTTAGAAGTAGACCTGTAGGTCAGTTAGCCGAAGCCCCTGAGGTAAGAGCTTGCCTCTGGAGACCTCAAAAAATAAATATTATAAAGTACTATTTATGGTGTGGGTACCTGACAAATGCCTGAAGAGTGAGCTCTGCAGGAGGAAGATGCCTTCATCAAAGCACCTGTCGAAATATTCTGTTAACTCGTATCTTCTTTCTCCCCTTGGTGTGGTGGGAGTGGCACGTGTGCATTATGTGAGTGTGCATATGTTAATGTGCGTGTGTAAGTATAGGCCACAGGTCCACATGTACAGCCCTCAGTCCAGTCCAGATTTTTGAGAGAGAGTCTCTCACTGGAGCCCGTCTCACTGATTTAGCTGTGTTGGGAGCCAGTGAGATCCAGGCACCCTCTGCCTCTGCCTCTTCAGAGGTGGGAGCACACCTCCATGCCCAGATGTTTATGTAGGTGCTGAGGATTCAGAATTTGTGCTTGTGTGGACAAGCACTTAATGGACCAAGTCATCTCTCCAGACCAGTCATTTGCTGTTGTAGAATAGTATTTTAAGGGGTGTTACTTTTGTATATGTTTGTTTAACTCTGTGAAGCTGTGTTACTGTGCCTGTCTGAAACACCTGATGATGGTCTAATAAAGAACTGAACAGTCAATGGCAAGGCAGGAGAAAGGATAGGTGGGGCTGGCAGGCAGAGTGAATACATAGGAGAAATCTGGGAGGAAAAAAGAGAAGTAGTCAGAGGAGGAGGAGGACTCCAGGGGCCAGCCACTCAGCTACACAACAAGCCACGGAATAACAGTAAGATTTACAGAAGTAAGAGAACGAGAAAAGCCCAGAGGCAAAAGGTAGACAGGATAATATAAGTTAAGAAAAGCTGGCTAGAAACTAAGCCAAGCTAAGGCCAGGCATTAAAGTTAAGAATAAGCCTCCGTGTGTGATTTATTTGGGAGCTGGGTGGTACCCTCCTCCCCAAAGAGTAAAAAACAAACAACAACAATTTACTTCTGAAGAGTTGAGTACACTAAAGCTTGAGAATTCATCATCGACTGATGGGCAGTCAATAAGTAAAGAAAAAGAAGCAGGATTTAAAGTGAAGCCACATTTTACAAAATAATAGAATTGTGTAACGTTTTCAGAACTGTAACTTCCACACAAAGTGCTAATTAGGAACCATGAAGATGCCAGCAGACAAGGACTTCAGCTGGGGGAACCTCTATAGTTACTAAATCTCCTGACCTGGGATATATATCAGCGGGGATGATAAATACAGAGAGGCCTGGTGATGTCTCACTTGTTTTTATTTTCATTTGTCACACAGCAAACACATACTGTTACAGTGTGTGCTGTACCATTGCTTTAAAAGTTTCTTAGTCAGTAACTCACTCTCAGAGGCTATCACTATGTACCTATTGACATTGGACATCTACTACAAAATATCAGGCCTGATAGACAATGAGATACCTGGTGGCCCACTGGTGACTTTGTATTGAGTGTTTCAGGCTATAAATAATGGCTATGGTTGACTAAATAATCACTTTGTTCTCCCAAATCCAGTGGAACCCTCAGAACTAGACTGAACACTCCCACATTTTTGTTTAATTCCCTATCATTCCTAATATGCCCAAGGGTCATGTTTTCTTACCATATTGGGCTTAAATATTTTATGTTACATTAAACATAATCTTGTCGATAAAATGTAGGACCATTATTTCTCAAATTTTGAAAAAGCATAGTTAATGATGCAAATAATTCCCTATTTTTCATTTTGAGAGAAAATCATTAACAGCACTCTCTTTGCAAGAACAGAATTTAGCTGTAAGAGGACACAGACCATCCCTAAAGATAAGATATAAATTAGTAGTGGAGAGAGAGCTTCCCGTTTACAGTCCAGCTGTAAACGAACAGTAGAGTCGCTCCTCCACAGGTCAAACAGCCTCTTCTGAAGTTGGAGCATTGCGGCTGTTGATTTAATTTAATGGGGAGGTTCCCGAAAATGACTATGACCTGAACAGTGACAGTGTTTTCATTTCCTATGTTCATCGGCATTGGGCCAGGGAGGCCTCTCCTTTCCTCCTGAAGGGAATCTTCCTCTAAAATGGGCTGGAGGCCCTACTCTCAAAAAGCAGCCCATGTTAAAGGGGGGGGGGGGGGGAAGCCCCAAATAGAATTAAACTATCACAATGAAGAAGAAAGTGGTCAAGTCCTTTATCAAAGGCAGAATCAAAATACTTCTTTTACCAGGCAATCTGGTAAGTACAGGTTGTCATGGAAACAGGATATATTCTGATTATAGGAGGAATGACACTGTTCATCTAACTAGGTGTTCATCTCTTCTAAATGAGGAGAAATTGTTGTAGCTGAAATCCATTATATTTCCTTCAAATCTGCATTAAAAACAATCATTTTCTTTCTTTTATATAGGAATGCACAGACACAGAGCCCCTCTCTCATAAAACAGAGAATTAAAATTACTTCCAAAAGAATTGGTGTGTAAATAAAAAGACATAAAATGAAAATGAGTCCTGTAATATAAACCCATCACTGTGAAGCTGAAGAGCGGGAGCCAGACAGTTTAATGTAGAGCCTCCTACCCGCCACAGGGCCAGCATTTCCTCAGGGGCAACAGCATCTAGTTTGAACAGAACAATAGCTGCCTGGAAGTTAAGGTGACTTGCTAACAGGTTTGATGTTAGCCCTGGATTCCTAGTGGAGCCATAGAAGGGAGGGGATGCTGAGCTGAGTGGCAGTTTCCACTCCTCATCAATAGCTGAGGAACACGGAGTGCAGGCTCTTTACAAGAGACAACCTGAAGAGCTAGCTTTCTGGATCAAAGGAACCTAGAATTCTAAACAATCTTTTCCAGGAAAAAAAAATTATTTCTCCATCTCTTCCACAAAAAAAGGAAAAAAAATATTTGTATGTGGGTTTTTTTTTCCTCTATGCTCAGGTTTCAAAAAAAGTCCCTTGTGCAGGCACTTAGGACAATAATATATTTTAATAAAAATAGGAACAGCGCCAACATACATAAAGAACACTTTAAACTCAACATGAAAATGAATGCCCTAACTAGAAAGAGAACAAAAAAGTCTGTATATCTCACTGAAGACATATATAGGCAACCAATAGTATATGGAAACGTGCTCAACATCCTAGTCATTGGAGAACTGCACATTAAAACAGCCGTGACATAATGACCTCTTAGAATGACGACAAGCCTCAAGCCTGACACCTGGCACAAACAAACGCCGGCAAAGATGTGGAGCAGCGGGACGCACATTCATTGCTGCCAGTGCCAAATGGTACAACCACTTGGAAAGAGCCCCTCAGCACCCTCCAGAGCAAGGAGTCCTCTTCCCAGAAGACCCAGCAATAGCACCCCAGTTCTTCATCTGAGTTACAAAGCCACAGACACATGTTTACAGCAGATATACTCATGACTGCCATAAGTCAGATGAAATCAAGGTGGCCTTTGGCGGGCGAGCTGACAGTGGACTAGTACTGACCATTAAAGAGAAGTATGCCTGTAATTAAACCATTAAAAGACGGCGAGGAACATTAGGCACACTTTATTTGTTGAAAGAAACCAATCTGAAAAGGCCACCAACTGTGTGAACCCAAAGTCTGTAACACTCTGGAAAAGAAAACTATGGGGACAGTTGAAGATCAGTGGGCTGGGGGCTCCTGGAAGGAAGAAGGAGATGAACAAGTAGAATATGGGGACTTTTTAAGGCAGTGAAACTATTCTCTATGTGACCACGATGGTGGACGCATGTCATTATGTATCTGCCCAAACTAACAGAAGCTAAAACCAAGAGCAAAGCTGAGGTGATGATGTGTGGCGATGCTGCCAGAGCAGCTATCTCAAAGATGCACTCTGGTGAGAGACAAGGCACTGAGGGAAGGGGTCAGAAGCATGTGGAAAATTCCTATATTTTCTGCCCAATTTGGCTGTGAAGCTCAAAATTGCCGGCATGGCAGTGTATGCTGGCAGGATATTCTGAAGAAGCAGAGGCAGGAGGATCATGAGTTGGAGGCCAGCCTGGTCTATACCATTAATGATGCTGTTGAGATGACACCGTGGGTAAGAGAGTATTTGCTGCACAAGCATGAAAACCAGAGATAGGAGTCCCATGTAAATTCTGGGGGGACTTGAGCACTGTTACCCCAGCACTGAGGGGCACAGAGAAGTGAGTCCTGGGAGCATGTTGGTTAGGAAGCTCAGCTCAGCTTCCCCCTGCCCCCCAATCAAGGTTCAGTAACAGAACCAATCTCAAGGGACTATGGCAAGGTACCCAATGTCATCCTCCTGCATGCACAGGTGTGTGAACACACACACACACACACACCTCCATTTTCATCAGTACTTAATCATGTCTTGCACTTACTTATATAATCCACGCATCAGTCTTATGAGGCAGGTAACATTACCCTCCTTGTCTGGTACACTGGACTCTCCAGATTTTAATGGCATTCCCAACATGTAGCAACAGAGGTGGACTTCAAACTCAACTCCCAGCTTCTAAGCCTGTGCTATAACACCTGCCCACTCCACCACACACTTCCCTCCCCTCAAAGCAACTCTGTCTTCTGAGAAATGACGTGGGCTCCTGACTTGGGCACATATTTGAACTGTGTCTCTGAGCATTTGAAACAATATGGTGAAGGAAAGTATCTCTCCATACCTGATGAATGTGGACACCTCCCCACTAAATAAACAGCTGAGGAACCAGCACACATCAGACAAGTTAAAGAAAGCTGATATTTATCACAAACTCAGTTGAGTCATCTGCTGTTAGAGAAGGATTTATTTTTTTACGTGTCATAAGCCCACAGATACAATCTCAATTAGGACTTGATGGTATGGTTCAGTGCTTGCCTGGCATACAGGAGGAATGAGGGAATATATTCAGAGTTCATTTACAGATTTGAATGAAAATTACATTACGTTTTCAGCATATTAAATAATCAATCAATTAATTTTAGAAAATCTCAATGAAACGCAAGCACAAACAAATGAAGAAGAAAAAAATCACACCAAAACAGTATAATCAAGTAGCTCAATACCAGAAGAGTTGTGTGGAGAAGAACAAGAGCAAAGTTAGAGGGTTCTTTTTACAGAAGATAATTCGAGTGCAAAGACGGTGGATGAGGAGAACAACGTCTGCAACTTAATGAAAAGATAAAGCGAAACTGTCCACCTGGGACTCTGCACCACGTCAAACACTGTTCAACTGCAAAAGCGAGGAAATCTGTCCGAGAAAGACAGTGACCATGCTTTCCCGATTATTCCCATCCAGCACACAGAAGCCCCGAAGTGCCACAAATAAACCACAAGACGACAGGAGGGGCAGAAGGCAGCCACTGGCTGGGGGCCTCGATACACTGGGCTGATACGGCAGGATGTGCCCTAGGTTTCCCTTTGCTTCCTACTGCCCACACTTGGAGCGGGAGACACTGGTGCCCAGAAATACCCACGAGCACAGACAGAAGAATCGTAAGAAAGGGCTTTCTCTAGACAGAGGACCAGGAAGCGGGGAGCTGGCAAGAGGGGCAGCTCACAGACAACGCCACCCGCCAGACACAAAGGACACAGCTGTCACTGTGCAGCTACCCAGGCCAGCAACCAGGAGGGAGCTCAGATGCTGACACCCAGCAAGCAGCAACGTGAGGGAAACAAAAGCCGGGGCTGAGGAAACTGCAGTCTACACGGTGGTAACAGTAGTAACCAGCTTGCCTTGCTGGCCTGAGTTCAATCCCCAGCACCCAGGTAGCAAAGAGAAAGGAGCGGCAGCCGCCTGTGTTGGTAATCCCAGTGCGGGGAGGGGTGCGTGGACAGATATCCGGAATATCTGCCAATCATTCCAGAGGTGCAGCCAGGTAGACACTGAGACTACCTGGCCAGCCAGCTTAGCCTACCTGTGAGTTCCATGCCAGCAAGTGACTCCATGTCCAGAAACCAAGGGGGACTGTGCGTGGGGATTAATGACACCCAAGGCTGATTTTTGACGTCCACAGGTGTGTGTGTGTGTGTCACACACACATGTCCACTCATGCACAACACACAAAAGTTAAAATAATCATGATCCAACAAAATGCTACTTACAAGACATACTTCCAACACAACACTGCAAGGGGAAAAGCAATGGACGTGACCACATGAATGTCAGGGAAAGCAGAGCCAAGTCTATTGGAAACAAGGAAGGGACAGCACACTGGGAAGCATCCCCTGCCAGGACGATGTCTTGACCTAAATCCTTGTGCCCCAAACAACTGGGCTTCAAAGCCTGAAGATATAAAGCCTGATGGGCATGGAAGGAAGCAGGCTATCTACAATTACAACTGGGGATTTGGGGCTCCCCCTCCTGATAACAGGAAGGAAATCAACAAAGGTATAGAAGGGAAGAACCCCCAACCCAGCTAATACAACCTGGCTGACACACACACCGTTTTCACAGAAAAGACAGTATTTCCAATGGCTCCACAAGATAAATTATGCACTAGACAATAGAGCAAGCCGTACAATATTTAAAAGAAACCAGTAACAGGAAGCCAGTAAGGAAATTTGGGAGCTGGGGAGAGAGCTCAGTGAGTGCCTGATGTGCAGGCATAAGGACCTGCTGGCCGGCATGAAAGCAGGGTTCAGAGCACATGTAACCCTAGCTGATCCCTGGAGCCACTGGCTTTCCGGCACAGCCAACTCGATGAAGTCCAGGTTCACCAAGAGATTCTGTCTCCCAAAATAGTGGAGAACAACTGAGAAAAATACTGGCCATCAACTGCCAGCCTTCCTGTACACACATGCATGTGCACCCCTCCCACATGTCCACATTCCCACACCAGTATGTGCATATATCACATACATCACAGACAGACAGACAGAAT
This sequence comes from Peromyscus melanophrys, assembly GCA_902168415.1. Lineage (NCBI taxonomy): Eukaryota > Metazoa > Chordata > Mammalia > Rodentia > Cricetidae > Peromyscus > Peromyscus melanophrys. The sequence goes on from CABHPR010127492.1 coordinate 13,353, forward strand.
ATTTCCAAACGCTTGAAGATTAAACAGTTTTCATATGGAGAAAAAATAGCAAAGGAACTGAAAATATAAATACACCTGAATTAATATAAGATGAGCCAATCTGTCAAAGCAGTCAAATGGCTGCTGAGGGGGGTGTATAGTATTAGATGCCTATACTAGAGGAGAGAAAAGGTCTCCATCGACAACATAAATCCTTACAACAAGGAACTGCAAGGCTGGGCCTGCTGGCTCACACCTGTCATCCTAGCACTCAGAAGACCAATGGGCAGGGGGAGCCACACAGTAACCAGGCCAGTCTCAGACCCCGCCTCATAAAAATATGGATGGATGGAAGGATGGGAGGGAAGGAGGAAGGAAAAGAAGAGGGGGGAAGGGAGTCAACCCAAAGCAGACAAGAGAAACAAAGTCAAAAGCATAAAAAGAATAGAGAAAATCAACTAAATTTAACGTGGTATTCATGGAGAAATTAAATTAGGAGAGAAATAAAAAACCAAAGTAAAAAACCTAGGAGAAACAAAGATACTTTGAAGTATGCCAAAGGTTAAAAAGGTATCATCCCCAGAAGATGAGAAATGCTCAGAGCCTTTCCAAGCAAAGGAAACACAAGCCCACAATTTTTATTAAGAACATCTCTGGCCGGGCGGTGGTGGCGCACGCCTTTAATCCCAGCACTTGGGAGGCAGAGCCAGGCGGATCTCTGTGAGTTCGAGGCCAGCCTGGTATCCAAAGCGAGTTCCAGGAAAGGCGCAAAGCTACACAGAGAAACCCTGTCTCGAAAAACCAAAAAAAAAAAAAAAAAAAAAAAGAACATCTCTGGAATAGTAGTGGATTGTGGATTGTGAGTTTCATAACATACATAACAGAAACCTGTGACAGCCACACACAGGAGATGCTTGGGGATGCCGTAGGTTCTTATGCAGTGCGTGAGGAGTCCGAATAGCATCTGAGGGTAGGTTGTGATAAGTTACAGATGCATGCTGTGACCCTAAAGAAAATGCTAAAATCACAACGAAGTATAGCAAATAATCCAGCCAAGGCTCTAAAAACAAATCAAAAGAGGTACTGAATTTCAGAAAAGGAGAGCAAACAAATCGAGCAGAAACAGACAGCAAGAAGATGGATTTAAATGTTATGATATCAGTATTCTCATTAATGTAAACAGACCATATTCCAACTGCATGTTAGTGACTGGTAAGCTGGATAACAAGCAAGACTCAAGTAGAGGCTACCTAGCAGATGATTGACATTTTAAAAAAAGGCACAGTTAAAAAATTAATTACCACAGTTTCCAATTGTATAGACACGAGTCTTTTCTCAGTCTCATTTATTGTAGAATAATTTTATTGCCGGATATACTCAGGATATGATCATAAAAACAAGCTACAAATCAATGTCATTTCCACTTTTGCCCACAATTTAGGCCTGGGATCTCTCTCTCTCAATTTAGGCCTGGGATCTCTCTCTCTCTCAATTCTCAATTTAGGCCTGGGACTCTCTCTCACTCTCAATTTAGGCTCGCGCTCACTTCTCGATTTAGGCCTGGGATCTCTCTCTCAATTTAGGACTGGGATCTCTCTCTCTCTCAATTTAGGCCTGGGATCACTCTCTCTCAATTCTCGATTTAGGCCTGGGATCTCTCTCTCTCTCAATTTAGGCCTGGGATCTCTCTCTCTCTCTCAATTCTCGATTTAGGCCTGGGATCTCTCTCTCTTAATTTAGGCCTGGGATCTCTCCCCGTCCCCCTGGTGTGCCAATGCACAGTCATTTTGTTCTAGCAATAGTTTTTCTCATGTAATGCCACATTAAGGAAGTGTGAGCACAAAGGATGTTTGTTTTTAACACCAGCAATGAAGACTCTGGTGACACAGACGAGCAGTGCACCAAGAGGACACAATAATTTCAAACTCTGGCCCTGACAGCAGCACTCTAGAATACACAGCCAAATGGTTATCAGTTCAAGAAGAAATACGGAAATCCACAATTACAGCTAGAGTTTTGGTTTTTTGTTTTGTTTTTTTTGGTTTTTTTCTGAGACAGGGTTTCTCAGTGTAGTTTTGGACTTGTCCTGGATCTCACTCTGTAGACCAGGCTGGCCTCACAGAGAATGCGCCTGGCTCTGCCTCCTGAGTCCTGGGATTAAAGGCGTGCACCACTGCCGCCTGGCTACAGTTAAGGGATTTAACACTCCTCCCGAAGTAATCAATAAAGTAGACAAACAACACAGAAAGATTTTAACAAAATGTCAATCACCTTGATCTGATTGACATTTATAGAGCATTCCACTTAATACACACATAATACCTTCTTATCAAGTGCATGTGAAGCTTATTTTTTTTAACCAAGACACAGCATATTCCAGGCCATAAACCTAGTGCCATCCAATTTAATGGAACTTAAGTCACGTAAGAATGTTCTCTGGTGAGTAGATTTATCAAAAGGGGATTGAGAAGCATTCTACAATAAGCAGATATGAAAACACAAACACTAAATCCATGGGATGCTGTTTTAACAACCAAGGACAGTGTATGGCACACACAGGAGAGTAAAGGCCTCAAGTCAAGGGATTCAGCTGCCACGTTAAACTAGGAAACAAAACTGAACACAAATTAAGGAAAAGGGAAACTACGGTCAGAGCAGAAAACAAGAAAACAAAAACAACACAAACAACACCAGGGGAAAAAAAAAACCAATGAAACCAGTATGTGATTCTTCAAAGTTTTAAAAAAATTGATGGTCGTTCCAGTTACAGCACTTGGGAAAATGGAGAAGACATGAGTTACTGATGTCGGAGTTGAGGCAGGTGACATCAATGCTGTTTTTATAGATACACAGAAGGGAATGTCACCAAGCTAGTAAACACAGGACAAGAACGCACTCCTTGAAAGACACAAGCTACATCATTTACTCAAAAAGAAACATAATTAGAACAGCTATGTATCTACCAAAAAAAAAAAAAACCCTGGAATATAACTAATCATTCCTCAAAGAAAATCCCCAGCCCAAATGGCTTCACAGACTTATTCTATACAACACATAAGGGGAAAAAAACCCCACTAACCTCATGTGAACTCTAGGAAAGAGGGAGGGAGGGAGGAAGGGATGGGAGGGAGGGAGAGAAGGAGAGAGAGAGAGAGAGAGAGAGAGAGAGAGAGAGAGAGAGAGAGAGAGAGAGAGAGAGAGAATATGAATGTGTGTGAAGTATTTCTCTATTAGGTCAGCTTTACCCTGAAGAAAAAATAATAACTCTCATGAATATAAATGCAAAAATTCTAAACAAAATGTTAACAAGTGTAACACATGCATATCCTAAGTGGCAATACTTCACAACAAACTAAGAATGTAAATGTGGGGCTGGTGAGATGACTCAGTGGTTTAGAGAGCCTTGGACAGGACAAGGGTTGGATTCCCAGCAGCCACATGGTGACTCACAAACATCCACGACTCTAGTTCCAGGGGATCAGACACCATATTCCAACCCCTTCATATAGTGCACATATATACATGCAGGCAAAACACTCATGAACATAAAGTAAATAAATGTAAAAGTCTTAAAGTAAATCCACAACACTATTAATAGATGCAAAGAAGCATCTGCCATAACCTAACATTTATACCCAAACTTTAAAAAATGGAGAAAGTCCCAGCCAAATTAAGGAGCTTCCTCACACACAGGCATTTACAAAAATGTGCAGTTAATATTATACTTAATTGTGACAGACCAAACCCTTCCCCATTAATATCAGGGAGAGGCCACTGAGGCCTGCCCTCACCACCTGTTTAATATATTGTTGGAGCCTATTACCAAGGCAATAAGGGTAAGAAAAGGAAAAATAATTTCCAGATTGGAAAAGAAGTTAAAATCCTCTTCAGTAACAGACAATAATCTATATGTAGGAAACCTGACGGGACTTCCCCAAAGGGTTACTAGAGTGGGTGAGTTTAGCAAAATTTCAAAATACAGGAACAGTTTACAAAATTTAATCCAATTTTTTTATACTGGAAGGGGAGGGTTCTTGAAATACTATTTATAATAGCTTAAAAGCATGAAATGCTGGCAAATAAATCTCACAAACAATATACATGGACAAATACAGATCTGTTGAAAGAAACTAAGGAAGACCCAAATGTCCTGATTTCATTTCTGTTGCTGTGGTAACTATGTGGAAAAGGCAACTTAGGGGAGGAAGGGCTTATTTGGCTCAGAATTCTAAGTTACAGTCCATTAATGCAAGGAAGTCCAGGTAGGAACTCAAAGTGTCACACACCCACAGTCCAGCGGAGAGAGGAAATGCATGGCCCCTTGCTTTCAGTGGCTCAGCTAGCTTCCTTTACATCCATACAGCCCAGGACCCAGCCATGAAATGATGCCACCATTAAAGGTATGTCTTCCCACCTCAATCAACAGTCAAGAGAATTTCCCACAGACATGCCCACCAGCCAACCTGATCTAGATAATTCCTCATCAAGGCTCTCATCTTAGGTGACTCTTGGTTGTGTCAAGTTAAAATTAAGTAGCTCACCAGCAATGGTGGCGCACAACTTTAATCCTGAGCCTTTGATTGGAAGGTAGGCAGATCTCTGTAATGTGAGGCCAATCTGGTCTTGGGAGTGAGATCCAGGACAGCCAAAGTTGTTGCACAGAGAAACCCTGTCTCAAAAACAAAAAACAAAAAAACAAAGCAGCTCACCAAATAAATGAGAAGCTCCACCCTGTTCAGGAGAAAACAATGCTCTGAAGATTTTAATTCTTCATTGCATGATCCCAATTAAAAGCTCAGCAGGCATTTTTGCAGAAGTTGATAACTTTATTCTCAAACATGTATTTAAATGGTAATGACTCAAAAAATAACCAAATTTTGGAAAAAGACTAAAGTTGGATAAAAAGAATAAAAAAGAACATTCTTTTTAAGGTTCATTGTAAAACCACAATGATCAATGTAGTGTGACATTAAGATCCTGAAATAGAGAGCTGGGACAGAGGAGAGAGTCCAGAAATAGACCCACAGATGATGGACAATTAGTTTTTGACCAAGATATAAAAGCAACTGAGTAACCAATAAGGTTAACAAAGGGTGCTAGACCAACTGAATATCCATGGGTGGGGTGGAATGGGGGAGAAGAACCTTCAATCTGTACTTCAGACTATTTGTAAAAATTAATTAAATGTGGAACATAAAAAAAAAGCTAAACATAAAATCCAAAAACTACTTGAAGAAAATAAAACTACTTGAAGAAAATATAGAAGAAAAATCTTTGTGACCTGGTTTAGGCAAGAATTTGTCAAAACTATGATCCCTTTAATAATCTAAATAAAAAATAAGACTTGATAAAAATTAAAATTCTCTGCTTTTTAAAACACATTAAAGGGGCTGGCATGATGGCTCACTGGGTAAAGGTACTTGCCACCAAGCCTGACGACCTAAGTCTGATCACCAGGAAGTACATGGTGGAAGGTGAGAAACAACTCCCACAGGTGTTCTCTCACCTCCACACATGTGCAGTGTACACACACACACACACACACACACACACACACGCACGCACACACACACGCACACGCACACACACACACACACGCAATACACACACACACGCAATACACACACATGCAATACACACACACGTGCAATACACACACATATACACACACATGCAATACACACACACGCAATACACACACACACGCAATACACACACATATACACACACATGTAATACACACACATGCAATACACACACATATACACACATGCAATACACACACACATACACACACATATACACACACATGCAATACACACACACACACACACACACACACGAATGAAATTTGTTAAAAAGACAATAAAGAACCAAAAGACTCATACAATGAGAAAATATGTGCACTTTTTTTTACATGAAGTGTGTTTATTAGGAAAAACACTCCCAAAACTCATAGGTCATTGGCCTGCACACTTAGTCCTCAGTCAGGAGCATTCAGTGACTCACAGAAAAAGACACCGTGACAGTACCCACTGGGCTTTGCTTACTACACAAAAGGAGCTTTGAGGTAGTTCAATTTCAAGCCATGAAAGCTACATCTATGACATAAATAGCATTCAAAACCATGATGGCCCTCAAGAATGCCAACTCTCAAAGTCAGTAATAGTACATAGCCTACTGAAATATATGGGCAAAAATGGGTAAGTTCATTAGTAAAGGATATATAAAAACGGCAGGTAAGCATATGGAAAATTGCCCATATTAGTTATTTCCAGCCTAGTAGGACTCTGTCAGCCATGCTGCCAGCTACAATGGCAAAATACACCATTTCCAGAGGTCTACAATCATCTTACATGTTGACCTCCCAAGCACCTTTCTCCAGAGTCGCCTGGCCTGTCTAGAGCGCATGAATATGAGGCTAAAGGAAAAAAGAAAGATGTGAGCCACACAGTACGGCAGCTCTGACGCCCAACTGGGGAACAGAATGCTATGGAAGGGGTGAGATGGCAGCAGAGCAGAGGAATGGAAAGAGGATGGAAGGATGGTGGCACTGGGAGGCTTTCTGAGAGATGCCAGAGCTAATACCTGTAATGCCGAATCAGACCTTGCATGATCTTAGGTAGGTCAGGCAGAAACAAGCCTCAGTGACCGGAGGACTTCCCACGATGTTCCACCTCCCAGAGCCTCCGCTCATTTCCCATGCCACCACACTATGAACCAAGCTTCCAACACCAGAAGGCTTGGGGTGGGAGGGCACAAACCACATCCTAAACCACAGCAACAAACTAGAAAAATCAACAAATAGCAGGTGTATCCTGAATGATGGACCTCTCAGTTCCACAGCTTAAGACACTTAAAAGAATGTGTCACAAAAGCTACACCTTAAAAAATACAGAGAATTACAATATTCCATGCACTATTTAATTGTGTGTATGTGTGTTGGAGGGTACATCTATGTGTCAGAGTGTGCATAACATGTGGAGGCCGGAAAACAACCTTGGATGTCATTTCTCAGATGCTATCTACCTTGGTTTTTGAGACATCTTCTCTCATTGGTTTGGAGTTGCCAAGTTAGTCTAAGTTAGGTTGGCCAGCCAGCTAGTGAGCCTATTTTGGCTTCCCCAACTCTGCAACTGTAAGCACACATCACCGGGCCTGGCTTTTTGACATGGGTTCTTGAGCTCAAATTCAGGTGTGCTTGCTTACAACTATGTTACCCCTCCTGCTTGGTTTATGAGTGAAGAAAGGAAGTGGAGGAGAGGATGAAGGGGCAGGACATGAGGTCTTATCCATGGCTAGCTCCAAGCACCACAGGAGGACTGATGGGTAGAGTTTGATGTGTTAATCATCTGACCTCGGGGCAGCACCCCTAGGTCATCCTGCTAGGGCCTTCACTAGTAAGTGAGGATCAAAACACTCCCTAGTTTAACCACTAGAGGGAGTCCACTTGGCTTTCGAGTGGTGTTGGTAATGAGAAGGGTCACATAAAAGAAGGCTCCAAAGCTCCCAATCTTCAGATGTGAGCATGTGACCTGGAGTAACTGCAGAAACCAGGAAAGTCAAAGGGGGGCACTGTGGAGGGGTGGGGGCAGGGTGAGCGATAGAGAGGGAAGAGCAGGGTCCAAGTGATCTGATGGGGGAATGAGGAAAACGTGGGAGGACTTCAGCTACAGATGGGGAGGGAGATAAATACAGATGAAGGAGGGTACAGTACCAGAAAGTTGTCTGAAAGGCCATAAGAGAGAAAGCTATTAACCATCTACCTAGAAATACCTATAACACATGTAAGTCAGTGAATACACAGACAAATATAATTGAAATGAAACATTCTCATCTTGCTGACAATGCTTGCCTCAAAGGTCATAGCCTGACAAAGATCCCAGCACGAGGCATGAGAAGCCCTCTTTTGTGAAGCTTCTTTTGAGCTGTTAGTGAGGGGTGTCTAAGAGACTCTCAAAACATTATAGGATGTTGCCTTTGGTTGTCCCCCGGAGGTGGAAGGCAAGTCCCTATTGCTGAAGACACCATATGCTTCAGACACAGTGACCTGAGGACCCAAGGTGGACCTGAGCCCAAAGCTTCCTCCATAAGTATTAGCTCTCATGATATTAGAAGGCACCACGCACACTTCCAAAGGTGGGAAGCAACCTATGACACCTAAGCACCAGCAACAACAATGGCCAGCACGGCAAATAACCCAAAGGTGGCCCATGTAACTCGGTGGTAACCAACAGCTCTAATTGGACTGACATCAACAAGAGGGAAACAATGCCTAGTGCTGGAAACCTAGCCAACTCCCTGGCCGCTAGAGAAGTCACAGGTTGTGGAGGAGAATCTACAACCACCACTTTATCAAACCCACACAATCTCTAACTACGTTCTACATACTTATCCTGTCTAAATCCACAAGTAAGTCTAGTTCTCACCCCTTCTCACCAAGGAAACTTCTCTATGCAATTGATGAAGACCGTTAGAGGAAAATCACAAACCAAAATCGCAACCCAAATGCAGAGTTGTGGAACCCAGGCCCAACTGATACATCTACAACACAACCCTTGCACCTAAGGCTCAGGGATCACTGTGGGAAAGGCAGGTACAAAGATCATCCGAGTCAGAGCAACAGGAAATCTGATGTGAGATCGGGTCTCCTACAAATGCCAGATAATGTACACCTATGAAGTCTCACCAACATGACTGCCGAACCATGACCTGAATAAGGACAACTCCAACAGACATGCTACCATGCAGAGGGGAAAGCTCAGCAGGCCTCAACCCTGAAATGGTTAGCCCTGAAGGATATATATTGTCTGAGCAGGCAATATATATACATGTATATATATATACATATATACACACATACACATATATATACAAATGTGTATATATACGCACACACATATATTAACAACTGAAGAAAAAGAGGACATGAATTTAAAAGAGAACAAGGTAGGTACATGGGAGAGTTTAGAGGGAGAAAAGGGAAGGGGAAAATGACAATTACATTATAGTTTTAAAAAACTGAAAAGGTAGCCATTCTTCCTCATGTGGAGGCGTGGCTCTAAGTCGCTTGAGAATTTCACGCAGTAAACAAGCATCAACGGTGGCAATTTGATGGTAATGGCACATCACTGCTGATCCTGCATGATCCTTTACAATGCTCGAAGCACCTGTCCACTGCAGGGTACCTCCTAGAAGAGCGCTCATCTGTTCAGACGCAGATACCTGAGGGTGTTTTGCATATGCTACCCAATGCTCCTAACAAAACACTGCATGTAGCTGTAGATGGGGACCTTGAGTCTCAGAACATTTTCAGGTGATTTAAGGAATGTGTACTATAATACAGTGTTGTTTTTTTCCTTCTCAACATTGTAGTAGGAGATACAGTCCATTTGACAACGCCATACTGATGGTTTCCTGCAATTATCTGTCACTTATTAATAACTGAGGACTAGAGAGATGGCTCAGCATTTAAGAGTACATGCTCTTGCAGAGGACTCAGGTTCAGTTTCCAGCACCCATATCTGGCAGCTCACAACTGCCTATAACTCCAGTTCCAGGTGTTCCAGTGCCTCTGACCTCTGAGGGCACCTGCAACACATAGTACACATAACCGCCCACCCCCAAATACATCTTTGTTTGTTTGTTTGTTTGAGACAGGGTTCTCTGTGTAGCCTTGGCTGTCCTGGAACTTGATCTGTAGACCAGGCTGGCCTCGAACTCACAGAGATCTGCCTGGCTCTGCCTCTTGAGTGCTGGGATTAAAGGCGTGTGCCACCACCCTCGGGCCCACACATCTTTTTAAAAAAAAGAATTGAGATATTCACCTTATCCTTCCACTTTGTTCTATCTGTGCCTGACTTACATAATTAGCATTCTATGAAGTTGAGTATTTCTGTAGAAGTACTTCGATGATGCACACAAAACACCACAGTGCATCACTGTGTCATTGTAAACAAATGACAGCTTTCTGAGTATATATGGTGATAGAAGGGTACTGACTGAAACCCTCTATATGTCCTCCCAAACTCACATTAGCATTCTCCTGCTACAAATCCTGAAGCCCATGCAAGAGGCAAGTCTGTACATGTGACCATTTGGAAAACGTGACTGGCTTCTGTGGCCATTCCCAGGACAGTCCCAGAAGTCAGACCCTTCAGGCTGACATTCACTCAGAAAACTATGAGCAGGAGTGTGTATCACTTTTGGACAAAAATCCATTCTTTAATAAGGTCATGGTGCTGGTTATACTTTAATACAAATTGAGTTTTATTTTGTATTATTTGCAATTATTTTTCTTGGGCCATTCACGGGATTGTATAACTCTCCGAATTACCTAATTTCAGGAAATTTTCCTCACTCTTTGGACAAATGCTGTAGCCAGGCCCAGCCCCGCTCCAATCTCCTCCCCCACCAACTTTGTCTCTATGAATTTGCAGAGAACAAGGCTTGTGCACAAGTGGCATGAAACTGGTGACCACTGTGTGTGGTCATGTGACACTACCTGACTGGCGCCACAACTAACTGTAGCTTGACCCATTTATGCATTCTCTACGCCACCTCAAACTCAAGCCACCTTGTCACACAGTAGATTTCCAATATTTGCATTGCACACACAGAGTTTGTAAATCCATAAAATCAAGGGAACTATAACTGCTCCTTAGCAAACTAACTCCTGTCTATGTTACTGTCTTGCCTTGCTGGTGGGGTCATGTGGCCCCAGGTTTCATAGCAGCTCCTTGCTTCTTTAAGAGTTCCATAAATCTGCTGTGCATATTTTACAACCCATGGCCATTCAAGCCAGTGTGTGCATGCATGGAGGCTATCTTATCTGGTATTTGGTCAGCTGGGATCAAATTGTTCTTGTCTTCAGTCACTGTTGTTTGCGGGACTGAGGTATGAGCATCTGAGAAGGCACCTGACACATCTGTCCCCGGTCGTCATCTTCAGTTATCACTAATTCCATGCCACCATGTACACACCTTGTGCTCTGCTTTCTATTAGTAGGTCTCATTTAACTGATTCTTCCTCACAACAGGCCTCTGAGGTTTAGAGGTTCAGAGTGAAAAGGACTTTCCCAGAGGTACATAGATAATGACTGATTTGGGTGTGAGCCAGGATATATCTAATTCCAAAGCCCATTTGCATTCTTGAAGTTATGGCTGACTGCCACAGAGCAGCCCAGTGCTATGATCTGATAACCTAACATCCAATGGGTCCAAACTCTACCTCACTGCTTCTAAGAGTCAAGATGGGGCTGTCAATGCAATCTTCTCCAACTTGGCATTCCCTGTACCCACAGGCAAATGACCAGACAGAAACCCGAGGCAGTGGCCGAGATGGCTTCCATGATGACGGGACCCATGGCCACAGATACACATGCCAAAGCATGCCAACTAGTCCCTCTGAACAAGCTGGTTTCCATTACCAGTCACACCATGTGCATCAAAGAGGTGGCATAACTGGTGGAGGGGGTTTTCCAACTCGTTTATCTATATGCAAAAGAAAAGAATTGCTTCCAAAGTAGAAAATTTTATTGGAAAAAAAAAAGTCTCATTTGCCTTTAACATGAGACATTCAACCTGGTGTCTAAGAAAATATTTAAAAGCCTGGCCCGAAGTAAAAAGAATATGAGTTGATTCTGGCCGATGAAATGTTAATGGCTTTTCCTTAAGTGTTAATCTATTGAAGAAAGGCTGAGAATGAAAGCTGTGGACAAATAAGTGCTACCACAGTCCTGATTTACATGTCCTACTGGTGCTGATCCTGCTTGATTCTGGGTAAATGATTAAACCAAACCTCAGATGCCAAAGAGAAGTGCATCAGACTAAATAGGCAGCAGTGGAAAAGAAGAAAAAATATACTTTTATATATAATATATAAATATGATAAATATAAATATAAAAATACAAATATGTTTTTATATATAATATAAAGCACATGAGAACTATGGATTCTTTTTCCTCGCCTCCTCTGAAGATTAGCTCTCTCCATTTGGGAAACAGACCCATTTAAACTCCATTTTTTTCCCCCTCACATACAAACTAAACTGCAGACTCCAAGACCCTAGGAAATCAATACCCTATTTTGTAAAAGTGAACATTCTAGATTTCAAGAGGTTAAATGACTTGTTGAGTGATTTATATTCATGACAACAAATGCTGTCAATATTCCATCTCAGTGGGAGGGTCTGACCTGAAATGAGAGGACCTGGGCCCTGCTTCTCCTCAACCATGAACGACTCTATAAAACCTCAGTATTGGCTTAGCTGGTTTTGAAAAGTCCTTCTCCCCTTGGAGGGTCTATCATTCCCTGTCCTGAGCACCTGCTGTTTACTGCCGGCTGTCTTTATAAACCTCAACCACTTTCTCATCTCAAGAGTCAGAATTTGGGGCTGGAGAGAGAGCTCAGTTACTGAAGTACATGCCTTGCAGAAGGACCTGAGTTGATCCCTAGAACCTGTGTTAAAATAAAACAGCCAGGTACAGTGAAGTTTGCTTGTAATCCCAGTGCTAGGGAGGAGGAGAGAGATGGATCCCTGGGGCTAGCCTGGCAGCCCAGTCTACTCTGCAAGCTCCAAGCCAGCATGTGCACACTGCTTCATCTGCAAAGTGGAGATCGTACCCATACGTAATACACACGCCCATGGCAATGATGTCAAATAATTCTGTTATTGAACACAGTTTGATAGCTGGGTGCTCAATATATGGAAGCTGCCTTTAATATCAACATAAAGAACCCACAGACCACCGTGTCTTCATGGACTGTAAGGAATTTCCTTCTCTGGGCAAGTACAGCCCACACGGTGGCATGATCCCATTGTCTAGGGCTCCGCATCTGGCTCTAAACAAAGAAAAAGAACCCTTTCCCTGTCTCTCACTGAGCGTGGGAGTCCATCACATCGTGCTTGCTGTGGTGTAGGTCTTCTAGAAAGCTACACAATGGGGGCTAACCTACACGCCAGGAACACTTCCGCTCTCCCCTCTTTCTCTGCCTGAGACATCTGTAGCCCACTGTGATCACGAGGGTAGGGAAATACTTTCACCGACTCCGTCTGTGGGCCAATAACCAACACCAGCAACCACTCACCTCCAAACATGTCTCTGCTACCATGATCAAACCCCAATTCCTAACCAGTGCAGCCTCCCAAACACACTGCTCTTTTTCTGTCACATATATTTACAGGACTGCCTAGTCAGCCACTTCCCCTTGACCACTTAGGAGTACCAAGAAAGGCATTCCCTTTAGATTTTTGCAAAAATGTCCAAACTGTATTCAAAGGCCTTGCCATTCAAAGTGGGGCCAACAGCCAATATTGGTGTCATTATTTAGGCCCATTCTGGACATAGTGAGTCAGAACCGCATTTTAAGGGAATCCCCAGTGATTTCCAAATTCAAAATCTGAGGCTCTGGACTAACTTTCAAGTTCTGCTCTCTGGCTCTGATTGTTATGTTGCCCAGATGGGCTTCCAATTTGCCATCCTTCTGATTCAGCTTTCTGGGTGCTGAGACCACAGGTGCAAGATACCACAAGGATTTTGTCATCCCTTTTAAACCCTTTTGGCAGAACAACCCTGCTTATCACCACTCTCCTCGTCCCTCTTCTTCTCCAGCACCATTTGAGATTCCTTTTCTATCACAGGCTAAGTTCTGACTCTCTGTGACAGTGATCTTAAGAATGCTCACCAAGAGGCCCATTATGCATGTAGATTTTTTAAATGAATATATCTGAAAAACAATACAGCCCTTAATTCTGGTTTTACCATGCTAAGCAAATGAGGATAGTGATATAAACACACACACTGACATGCAGGCACACATATGCACACACACATGCACAATATTTAGGGACTGGTTAGACGGACAGGATTTTAAGAAGAAATAAAAGCAGATGATGGGCTGGGTGCCGGTGGCGCACACCTTTAATCCTAGCACTCGGGAGGCAGAGGCAGGAGGATCTCTGTGAGTTCGAAGCCAGCCTGGTCTACAGAGTGAGATCCAGGACATGCACCAAAACTACACGGAGAAACCCTGTCTTGAAAAACCAAAAAAAAAAAAAAAAAGCAGATGATGGGAAACAGTTAAGTACCAGGAAGCAAATGAACAGAAGCCAGTGACAGAAAGGTAGCCAGGCTGCTCCAAAAGCCTGAAGAAGCGGAGCCTCTTTGTGAAGCTGGTGCAGACAGTGGGCCCAGCAGGATCAAAGGTGTGTAAGGACCAGAACACCGGACTGGCCATTTCAGACTAACCCAGGAAACAGATATCCCACGAAATGCAGGCATCACTTAAGGAAAACGCTGTGGTACGTGTTTGGCTGATGTTCCACTTAAGAGTTAGAAAGCAAGCATGCTTGAGGATCCCTGAAAGTCCAGTCCAGTAACATCGAGAGCCCAGCTGGGCCACTTCCTGGCTCTGGACTCCCTTGCCCTCTAAACCTAGGCTTCCTGGGGTACCTGATGGGTTTTGGAACAGAAGCAACTTTGCAGTTGTGGCTGGAGGTGGGGGTGGCAGGGGATGCTCGTCCCCCCGCGGGCTGCCGCCCACATCAGGCTTCACCTGGGTATTGGTGTTCTGTGATTACCCCGCTATGTTGCTGCCCATCATTACCAGCTTGCCAACAGAAGGTTCACCCCAGACATCCCTGTCTCCTCTTCCCCCAGGCCTCCCAGACCCCACCACCCCAGGCCACCGTGTTCCCAGCTCCCGGCCACAGTGACCCCAGCGCTGGCGCCTGACGCCACCTCCGCCGGACCCCCGTTTACCTGGGGCCAAACGCGACTTGTCGCCACCTCGCGTCCTGGGCCCTGCCTCCCCTCCCGGCTGTCGCAACGGCGCCCCCAGCCCAGCCAGGCCCGGTGCGGCGCGGGATGCCTCGGCGGGACTGGCGGCGGCGGCGGCGGCCACGCTGCGCGCTCCGGCGGAGGGGAGGGGGCTCG
>CABHPR010127493.1:0-41388 GCA_902168415.1 Peromyscus melanophrys
CTCAGGAAAGAGGGTCCTGCTCCTTGCCTGGGCAACACGGTAGAGCTGACACTGTTATTGGTGGCGCAGGTGAGCTGGCCCTGAGAGGTAAGAATGATATAGCTGGCCACACTGCCCTCCTCTACCATGTGGTTGTGAGGGCGAGGGAGAGAGGCCCTCCCCAACTTTCCCTGCTACCTGTGGTGGGCAAGGGAGCTGACCCTCCCCCTTACCAGCTGCAGCATTTGGAAAAGTGGGCCCTGCACCTTGCTTGGGCAGCACAGCAGAGCTGATCTATTGACAGGGTTATGGGGTAATCTATCAGAGAACTTGAGCTTGGGAGATCTGGCCCTGCCCTTCGTCTGTCATATGGTGGCGTGTTGTAGCAGGGTCCTTGCTGTTGTTCCCTTTGGGGGTGGGGGCCAAGTAAGCGCAGAGTCAAACCACACAAACTCCGGGAGAATGTCGAAACAACAAGCTCACTTTATTCAGGAAGAGGCAAGCCTTATATACCCTCAACCCCACTCTCGGGGGAGGTCTGATGAATATGCATCTGCTGGTGTGACATGCTGCCTCTTATTGGTCCAGGTCATCTCCAGATCATGTTTCAGCTGCTGTTGCTAAGACCATCAGACAGACCCAGGCTGGCTCTCACAAAGTATCTTTTTTACTTGTTTGGGCTGTCTGACCCTCAAGCCTATTAGGGTTGAGTCATCCCACAGTGTGTGTGTGTGGGGGGAGCCCCCTTCCTGCTCTGCCCATAGCTGCCTCTGGTGGTTGGGAGAGCTGGCCCTGAGGTTACAAGAACAAGAGAGAAGTCCTTGCCCCTCACCAGCTGCACCTTGCTTAAGCAACACAGCAGAGATGGCCTTGATGGTCCAGGTGTGTGACAGCTGACACTGAGGGCGTGAAAGCAGAACTGGCCCTGCCCCTTGCTCATTGCTGCAAGGGATGAATTAGTCAGGGCAATGCTGGAGAGATCACCCTGGTGGTGAGGATGAGGGTAGGGTGTGGGAGAGCTGCCAACCCAGCAACTACCTAGGCCCAGAACTAGGATTACAAATGTCCACCCACCCCATCTATGATCTTCAGGAGCACATAAAGGGGCCAATCCTGCAGACCCAAAGCTGCAGGATCTCCACAAAACAGGGCAACAACAGGATATCCAAGAGGAGTCCGAGTGAGGGTCCAGCAATGATAGTGTAGCAGAAACCAGAGGCCTTGAACCAGACCAATGACTTTGCAATGAACACTTGCAAGTAAAGATGTATGGACAAAAGGGTTTACTGTGTGACTCACTGTGTCACACTACAGCTTCCATGACAAGATTTTTCCTTTTCTCCCCCTTTTTTTCTCTTAAATTTTATTCTGTTTGGAGGGGAGTGTTGCAAGGGCAGAGGTGGATGGGGAAATAAATGGGATCAAGATGCATGATGTGAAAGACACAAAGAATAAATAGTTAAAAAATCAGTTCCAAAATTCTTCAAAATCAGGGAATCATGGTAGTCTAATTATACCATAGGTCAAATTTATGACTACATTATTATTTTGAGTGTAAATTAACACATTGCTTGGAAATGAGAAAGATTTGAATACTTAACCAATGCCACAGAGTGAATGGAATTGTAGGAATCCTTGAATACCCAACTTCAATATTCCTTCCATTGACGTGGACTATACACTCTCATCTAGTTCATATGTCTGTCTCTTTCCTGTATATTGGTTCAATATATGTCTCATTTAATTATTTGTCTTTCAGGAGGATGAAAATTCTTCTCGTTTCAATATGTGTACTTTCATTTTTTTTTTTTTTGCATCAAGGTCAATAAAGAGAGCAAGGTTTCAGTTTACTCCTGGGAGCCAATTACCAAATAAAGAGAAATAAAGCTTCTATACCAAAATAATTGCAAGGCTCTGAATAGTGTAAGGAAAAAGTCAAGCAAACAGAGCCTGCCATTCTAGGCAAAGGAACAATGATGTCATTTTGGTGTAGGCTTGCTGCTAATAATGCTTGATATGACTAAAGATTCCCTAATTATAGATTATAATTTAGATTTCTAGGTTGGACAGGAGGTGGGAGTGATACTATTTTCTTGGTGAGTTGATTAAAACTTGGATATGATATTAGTATATGGTGAATAAAATCGAGATGCCAGAACCTTCTTAATACAGTGTAGGAAACAAAACTCTAAAATTAGAGAAACAAGATGAGTGAAATGAATTTATTTTTGTATTTTTTTTTCAAAACAGAGTTTCTTTGTGTAGTTTTGGTGCCTGTCCTGGATCTCGCTCTGTAGACCAGGCTGGCCTCAAACTCAACGAGATCCACCTGCCTCTGCCTTTTGAGTGCTGGGATTAAAGGTGTGCGCCACCACCGCCGCCCGGCATGAAATGAGTTTTTTATATGCAACTGATTCAATCATGTCTTCATCTTTAATCCTCTGGGAGGGCATAGTTTATTCTCTCCTCACTTCAGAGAGATACTGAGGAGTACATCAATATAGATAAATACATTAACCAAAGCTCTCCAATGTCTCTTCCAATGGTGAAGTTAGGAAATGATGATATTTAAACAGACTGACTGATATCAGTAGGGTTACAGAATCCCTGGGTGACTTAGGTAAGGTAGAAGCACTCATGAAAAGTGACAAGGCTGTAATAGTTACTTTAATAGACATCAGAGCAAGGTGGTAATAGACCTGGTTTGGTTGCAACTAGTATTTGGTGATGATTAATTGATTGTGAATTTTTTGAAATGGGAAAGATGAGCACTTTATGAATTTCCCATTCGCTCTGTTTTATCATAGTGGAGAATGATTTATCTACTTTAGGAATGTCATGGCAGATTTTTTTTTTGCAACTAGAGATATTGTACAAAGTATAGGTCTGTGGGTTTTGCGAGTAAGGATAAATTTATTAGATGGATAGAGACTTGGAGAGAAAGCTACAAGTTTGATGACAATATATGTGGAGGAGATTCTGAGAGAATCTCTTGTAATGGTCCCCCAAAAGGAAGTTTTTTTTAAAAAATGTCTTTGTGAATGATCATACCACGGGAGAACTTTTCCCTCCTATAAATGATCATCAGTGGTCCCTCCTTTTGAACAGACCCTGGCTACGTGAACCACATGGCTGTGGCTATTAGTCCCCTTCAACTATTCCAGCTTAAGGCCACTGGACATACTCACAAAACAAATGGCCACAGGAACAGGAATGAAATCTTTCTTCTCACTGAAGTTTTTACATGACTGTTGGCATGCTAGCATGCTGGAGAAAAATGATGAATCCTGATGTAACATTGCATCATATAGATCTAACCTGTCCGTACAGGGGCAGTTGAATTAATCTCATCATGCAATTTTTACCTTGGATTTTGTTCTTTTTTTGCATATGGATGGAACTATGAATGTATCTATTGCCTATCATGCATTTCAATAAATGATTTCACAAGAATAATTCATACTTCCCCCACAAATCCAATAAACTATTTTTTACTTAACACATAATCATGATCTTATGACTAGAGTAGGTATCAGTTGGGAGCTGCATAAGCACTGGGATGTTCCTGCTAAGGATTAGAACTTTATCTAACAGAATTAGGCATGTGTAACACTAAGAATGCTAGGTGACACTAATAGAAGATGCTTCTATTATCTCAGTGCTTTAAAACAGTAACATTTGGGGCTAGTGAGCAGGCTCGGCAAGTAAAGGTATTTTGTCTCCAAGCCTAATGACTTCAGTTCAATACCCAGGACTCAACTGGTAGAAGGAAAGAACTAACTCCTGCAAGTTATCTTCCTACACCCACAAGCATACTGTAAAATCCCCCCATGCACACACACACAGTACATGAGATAAACATAGGAAAGATTTATTTTTTACCCATGATCATTGACAATTTCACACTGCCTTGTATACATCATGGATGTTTGAATATGCAGGAATATTGAACAATCAACATAATGAACATTGCCTTTCAGCTCTCTCTGTAGAATCTCTGTAGCTGGCAAGGGACACCATTCAGTTTTTCCCACAATGTATTTACCAGGCTAGTTCCACAGCCCATAGGTAAGCCTAAAATCATGAAGGATAGTCCTGTAATGAACAAGCAGGTAAGGACATGAGAGATGACATCACAATTTCTATCCAGAAATTCTGACAAACTTCTTTCCACGGAATTATTATTTTGTGGATTGATTTTATAGAGCATTTACAATTTTTCAAGTCTGAGAAATTAATTTCCCTTATGTTTTCCTAAGGATTTTCTTGAGGATAGGCTTGCTCCATTATTCCTCATTTCTTCTATTTTGTTCACTCTCCATTGCCTTGGGCAGGCATGCCAAGAATAATAAATTCAATGTGGAACTGTGGTCTTACTCAGGAGAGACAAAGAAAAAGTTTCCATTGGGAAAAGTTCGAGGGCTTTTGGAAGATGATTCCACAATGTACTTTGTTGAATGAAGACCATTACATAAAAATTTAATTCTATTTTATCTTTTCTGAAGTTTTCCAAATATCATAAATTAGAAAATGTGGCAATTAAGTGACTTGGAGGAAAATGTGGCCTCCATCATTCACTTAGTAAGACGTCAAGCAGAGAAGGGGATATTAGAACCTGGCTTTGTAAATTGCATTGTGAAAATGCTACCCAGGCCACCTCAGTTATTTCAAAGGGATGGGGATCTCTTTTCTTCCATCTGACATCCAGATGGACAGGAAGGGCTGTGCAGATGCCATGGTAAATGAGAGTTATTTTATAGTTTGTTTCCTGGGGTGCAGGGATAGTGATGAAATCCTAAAGTATATGATGTTCTTGCAGGCTGACAGAATTTTTCAAAAGCATACCAACCTTTATTTACTAATGATACAGTTGTTTAGAAACGTTCAGCTTCATATTATTTTTAGTTGGTGACTTCACTTGTATATTTCAAGTTTGTTATATGAAAAACACAACAGTTGTCAGTGTTTCAGCCTGATGCAGAAGTACCCATGAACTTCACTGAATCTAAGAACTTAAAAGTCTCCAAATGTGATCGCTATAGTAGGAGAAACGTCTTTACAGAATAAGTGGAACAAAGGCAATACCAGCTGTATGCTTCTAGAATTAAGAAAAATGCAATAGAAATACAAAGCTAAATAAAGAACTGTTTCCAGTGAATGATTTTCCAATAGATCCTAGAAGCAATGGCTTACCAATGCTAAAGTGGTTATCTCTTTTTAATCAAACTGTTCATCAAATGGAATCATGAAGCTCTAAGCCAATCCATGACAGCCACATACTTTTAAGACTGGTATCCTCTCATGTGAGAAAGTCAGAGTGCTTCCATTTTATTATTTAAGGGTAACCTAGTCTTCTACTTAAAGTCATAGAATTCAAACCAGAAGAGAATGTCACATGTCACATGTCACATGCTTAAGGTCACAAGAACAACATCTAAACTCTAAAATGAATTAAGACCTGTCTTCTCAACCAATAATCTTACCTACATCATGTTATCTATGCAATGCTCTGTGACTCAGTGTGTTGATAAGCTGAACTAATGTTAGATCATATATAATTATGCTAACTGGGCACAACTTCACAACAGCATGCTATCTGTCCCTCTGGAGATGTGGAGGAGGTGCCATTATCTCTTTAGCAAATTACTAAGCAGCAACTCCAAATGAGTCTAATGCTGAGTGGCATATTTTGAAGCTGATACTTTCAATTCTGTAGAACACTTTTCATTTCTCACTCCCAAATGATAACTGACAGGAGAATGAAAATAGTTGCCAAAACACCATTTGTGAGTGACTGAAAGCTATTGTTCTAATGAAAACAAAGTCTGAAATGAAAATGGGAGAAAGTCAGCCTGATGCTTCCATCAATAAGTTAGGAAGGACTTTTGATTAGTGCTTTTTTCAGTACACCCAGAATGAATACCATAGTCTACATGACGTTATAAAATTAGTTCCTCACTGGATTTTGAATTGCTCTCACATAAGTTGCCTATTTCCTAATAAGGACTAGAAGTATTTTATCCCTCCCTCACGTTAAGTCCACATGAATAAGCACAGCAAGGAGTCTGACATTCCTTGGAGATTCCCAATTAAATAATGTGTGTGGACACATTTGGACAGATCATAAATTTTCAGTAATTTGTAATTATGCAGTCAGGTGGATTACATCGAGGAGACATGAAATCTCACTATTTTGTGATAGCTTTAGTTCAATGACAAAAGTCTCTAAACTTGTAGCAATATATAGTGACTCATTTAGAAAAGAAGTATTTTCCATCACAAATGTAAACTCCAACCTTCAGTCATGTCAGATACGTAATGGTGCACAAATAAATATTTTACAATTATAAATGCTGTTAAATACTGACAGGTAGCAAGTGCTCTTGGAGAAAGACATCTCCAAGCCTGTATAAATATAATCTAAATTAATAAAACTTAAGCTTAACTCAATAAACCTTAAGTTTAAATGAGTATATTTTATATGCTCTTTAGAAAAATTATACATCGTCAGTGTCATTCTAATGGTAGGAAAATGTATGCCAGACATCACGAGGAGGTGTAGAAAATAAAGAAACAGTAGATTTAAAAAAATCTGTGTTTAATTGCGATTTCAATTATCCTCATCTATAAAATGGTGGTAACCATTATGACAGACCTGCAAGAATAATAAATATGTAATAGTTATGTGGATGCAAAACACAACTATAGTAATAAAGTCCACTTGCACTGATTCACCTATTAATGTGTAGTTGACATAATCTGTTAGCGTTTGATTATTCTTTTCTTTGGGCTACAATTGCTTCGAATGAACTATTGTCAAAAATATTCTCCAGATGAGGAAAATAATTGTGATAACTGACACATTCATATCTCTATATTGAAAAAGATGTTGTGTAAAAAGATAGATTATGTATTGGTTCAGTGCACTCACTTAAAGTTTCCATATGGGATTGTGAAACTGCAAATTACCAAATGCTGTGGGACAATGCTTTTGTATACTGATTTAATGAAACACTGATTGGCCAGTAGCCAGTCAGGAAGTATAGGTGGGATAAGCAGACAAGGAGAATTCTTGGAAGAGGAAAGCTGAGTCTGGAGATGCCAGCCCACTGTCCAGGCAACAGCATGTAATGGAACACAGGTAAAGCCATGGAACATATGATGACTGCTGTGGATATCGCTATGTGTCAATAAACACTGATTGGCCAATAGCCAGACAGGAAGTATAGGCGGGACTAACAGAGAGGAGAATTGAGGAGGAAGGAAGGAGAGAGAGATTGCCTGGAGCCGCGGCCAGAACAAGGAAGATGTAAAGTACCGGTAAGCCACGAGCCAAGTGGCAAAGTAGAGATTAATAGAAATGGGCTAAATATAAGAGTAAGAGCTAGACAATGATAGGCCTGAGCTAATGGCCAAGCAGTTTAAATAATGTAAGCGTCTGTGTGTTTATTTTGTAAATGGTTTCTGGGACTGGCGGGACTTGGGAGCTGGCGGGACTTGGGAGCTCGAGAGAAATTTTCAAGCAACAGATGACATATAGATTAACAGAAATGGGCTGAGTTTAAGTGTAAGAGCTAGTTAGTAGGAAGCCTGAGCTAATGGCCAAGCAGTTTTAATTAATATAAGCCTCTGTGCATTTACTTGGATCTGAGTGACTGTGGACCAGGTGGGACACAGGAAAATTTCAACTACAAATGGCACCCAGACATGGGGCAAGAGTTTCCATCTAAAACCTGAGAAAGCTTAAAAAAAAAAAGAAAAGAAAAAAGAAAAAGAAAACTAAAATGGAGCTAAAAACAGCTTCCTAATTGTATCTCTCAGACCAGCAGCATCGCAGCATGCAGGCTTGACCTCTAGAATGGGGGATTCCTGCCTCAGTACAGAGAGGCTTCTCCAAGCTGCACAGTACACGATTTAGCTTTTGCTAGTACCAAAGCATAGACCCACTGCCTCCCAGAGCTGGCAGAGAGCATGGTTCTCCCAGAGCTGGTGGTAAACAGTTCCAGCATGTTGAAAAGCTGAGGTGGGCAGAGCCTGTAGCCAAAGCTGCTATTTCCATCCTAGTAATGCTGCAGTTTAATGCAATAGATTCATAAATAAGACAGATTCAGATGGAACAGTTTACAATGTGTATAAAAATGTACATAGGCTTGGAAGAGAGAAGAAAATGAATATGGACATTTATGTAAAGAAATATTTTTAAAAAATAAAGTCTTTAAAGAGACAGTAAAGGTAGTAAAAACAATAAGCCACGTAAAGATGGATATTACACAGAGAATATGGATTGTGTTGTCTTTGATATTTTTAACTGCAGAAAGACATTTGATTGTAAAGGCTACTCAGTTAAATAAATAAGAATATTTTAAAGGTATCTCAATTTCAAAATTTATGTCTAAGGATATGTTGCTTTGCAAAAGAGGTTCTGCTTTTGTTTCTACAGAAGCTCTTCCAGGCTAATATGGTTTGACCAGCCAAGACCTCCTGGAAAGTCTCCAATGACATCATAGCCCAGATGATCCAACATCCACAATGGTTTCAATGCAACTGGCTCAGACAATGCAGCCCCACAGACTATTCCAGTCAGGACTTGACCATAATTCTTAATTTTCTCAGGATCCCCATAAGAATACAGCACCCTTTATCAGCAGGAAGTAGCCTAGAAAACTATGCCCACATTCCCCAAAAATGGATTATGGATATTTGTCTTTGTTTAGGTTGTTGATTACAAATTGTTATTGGTCATAGTTAATATCTTTCTAAAAGAAGAAATGGGGATATGATAAAGAAATATAGGATATAGATATGATAGGATAAAAGGATGGATTGTTGAACCTACTTTTAAAGAGTAACTTGTTTAAAATGTTTTACAGTGCTATGGATTTTAGTTTATTGGTATAAATTTAAAGTTAACTTTGTTATACTGTATATATATTTCTACTCTTGTTTAAGGTATTATGTTTGTGTAACTCATTTAAAATGTAATGGGTCATTAAGAAATACAGATTAATAATTAATCTTCTATGATAGTCAAACTTATAGTCATATTAAGTTTTCTAGGTATACATAGATATATTTCAGATAGATAGGTAATCTTCAAACACTTCAAAGACCTACAGAATATGGCATTTAAAATGTTTTAAAAACTTAGACTTTTTGGACAGTGAGACACATCTGCTCCTGGCAGCACCGATTTACTTCAAAGAGAAAGATGGGCATTGAAGACACTCTATATGGAGTTTATCTTCTTCTTGGGAAAAATAGCTGTTTGGACAGGAAACTGTTCTTGCCTGGACTGCTTGACAAAGTGTTGTATTGAATGGATGTGCAAGACCCATAGGAAGGTGGCCACTGAACTTTGCAAGGCAAAATGTTCCTTCAGGTTCCTGCTTTGCAGAAGAAACTGCCAGACATTCTACAGGACACAGAGAGAAGTGACTGAGAGACTCTAGGTCTGTAGGCTGAAGATGGATGCCCCAACATTGTAGAAGAACTTTGGATGACTGTCCAGGCAACCAGCTGTCTCTGTCATTATAGATTTTTGGAAGTTGCTTACTATGCTCTTCTTGTTTACTTAGGTAATATTATATCCTTCTGGGGTCTTTGATGTAGTTGAAGACTAGATAGTTTTAATTATAGTTTTCCTTGGTTATAATAAAAGATAAATTAGATATAAAACTTTAGACTTAGAAATATAGGATAGACAGAATATTTTCTTTAATTTTGCCAAATACAAATAGACTAGATATTGTAACTGTAAATCTTGCTTGATAACTGTTTGTTATGTTTTACTATGTTAAAGTCAAAACCTTCCTTTTTAATTAAACAGAAAAGGGGAAATGCTGTGAGATAATGCTTTTGTATACTGATTTAATAAAACACTGATTGCCAATAGCCAGTCAGGAAGTATAGGTGGGATATGCAGACAAGGAGAATTCTGGGAAGAGGAAGGCTGAGTCTGGAGATGCCAGCCCACTGTCCAGGGAACAGCATTTAATGGCATACAGGTAAAGCCATGGAACATGTGATGACATATGGATTAACAGAAATGGGCTGAGTTTAAATGTAAGAGCTAGTTAGTAGGAAGTCTGAGCTAATGGCCAAGCAGTTTTAATTAATATAAGCCTCTGTATATTTACCTGGGTCTGAGTGGCTGTGGACTGGGTGGGAAAATTTCAACTACAATCAAATACAATCTGAATGTTTGCCAAGCATTCATGAGACCATGGATCCTTGTCTAGAAGGCCCTGTGCATAGTAATGCACACCTGTAATTCCAGCACTAACATTTAATAATGTTATATCCAGGGCTTGGGTTAGAGATATGGTTCACTGTTAAGAACACCACTGTTTTTCCAGAAGACATGGGTTAATTTCTCAGCAGCTTGTAACCTTCTTATAGCTACAGATCCAGGGGATATGATACTGTCTTCTGGCTTTCATGGGGATCAGACACATAAGTGGTACATACAAAATATAAATAAAATAAGTATTTTTTTAATTAAAAGACATTATTGGCTACATGGTGAGTTTTAAGCCAGCTTAGGATACTACTATTTCTCAAAAATAAAACAATAAAATAAAGAAAGTGTTACTCCAGAATCTTTGGGAGACTGACTGAGAACTTCCACAGACAAGAACATTTGAAGGTGTTCAAGTCATTTATGTTGTATGGTTTAGCACTTGCATGTAGCCTACCTACAACCTCCTGCATAATATAAGTTCTTTTGAAATCACATGTAATATCTACTATAATGAAAAGAGATGTGAATAGTAGTTATTCTATTTTGATACAGTTATAATGATAGCTATATATGCCCAAACATCTTTATAACAGACTCAACTTTTCTTGTATTGAAAATTTTGTATTTGCAACACATCTGGCACACAGTTCCTGATATTTTGGATTCTAAAAAGTGCCAGTATATGCTAATAACATGGCAAATGTTTGGGAGTTTCCAGATAGACTCAGGTTGGAGGCTCTCTCCACTCCCAGAGGAACCAAACATGATTACAGAGTTAGAACTTTCAGCTTACCCTCTAACTCTGGGAAGGGAAGAGAGGCTAAGAGTTAAATTAATCTCCAATGAATAATGATTTAGCCAGTCAAGCCTATGTGACAGAGCCACCAGGCAATCACTAAACAGCAAAACCCAGGAAGCTCTCAGGTTGAACACTGGGAGAGCAACGTATCTTGAAAAGGCACATTGACTCCACCTGTGTCCCTGAACATTGCCCTGTGTATCTTTCATCAAGCTGCTCCTTCAGTGTCCTTTATGACAAATGGGTACAGCAGGCAAAGTATTTGTCTAAGGTCTATAGAGCACTCCAGTAAGGCAATAGAGGAGAGGAAGGAGTTGTGGGAAATTTACATTTGTAGCCAACTGGGATGAAAGCTGAGAGTGACTCTGGAACCCAAACCATGCAACAGGCCTCTGAAGCAGAACAGACTTGTGACCCTGAGCTTTTTGCCCATGGGGTCTGAGATAATTCAACCCATTAGTGTCAGGTTGAATTGTGAACACAAAGTTAAAGCTTGATAATTTCTTGGTGTGGAAAGTTCTACACATGTTGGTGACTAAAAGTATTTTAAGAACATTGCAATTTTTTTTCTTTCCTCATCTGTGTAGGGACAGTAGGATGTTACTATATGCACAGAATACTAGCAAACTCCTGCAAACGACTGTTTTTCTGTGTAGTTAAAAGATCACCATCAACACAGGAAAACTTGCATTTCCCCTACTTCTCATAGTCTAGTGCTGTGGGAATCTGGCTCTGATGTTTAGTAAATTGCTCACAATAAGTGTTTTTAAATTTTCAAATTAGAAATAAAAGTTTCTGATTGATGAAGCATGGGTACATAGTCATGTAATTTATGGGTCATGTCACTTATTCGTATATCTGGAGGTGACTGATTTATTCTTCTACAGAGTTGCTTCCAAGTCATGCAACTGCTTTGTGAACATGACTGATTTAGAATCTCAGGAAAGGATGAATGGTTCGTGCACTTGATTTATAAGATGCATTACCGACTTATAATTCCTCCAGCAGAGGCAAGAGCCAGTGTTTTATACCTGGGGCATAAATATCCATTTTATTAATAAAATAAGATTGATTTATTCTGTTTGTTTGTGTACATAGAGTTTAAGTTTAAGCTGTAGCCATACCCCAGGGTCCCAAATGGCTTCTCCCTCAGAGGTGTAGGTGATATGATTACAGTTTAGTTTATGGAAACTTCTATTGAACACTGTAATGTGCTCTCTGACCAAGATGAATTCTTTTCTTTATTTTCCTTTTAGGGTCAAATGTGGTGGTATTGTGTTCCCCAAAATATTGTGTATGCTAATAAACTTATCTGGGGTCAGAGAACAGGACAGCCACAATATGAAACAGAAGTTAGGCAGTGGTAGCATACGCCTTTAATCCTAGCATTCCAGAGACAGAAATCCCTCTGGATCTCTGTGAGTTCAAGGCCACATTGGAAACGGCCAGGCACGGTGATACACACCTTTAATCCCAGAAAGCCACACCTTTAATCCCAGGGAGTGGTGGTAGAAAGCAGAAAGGTATATAAAGTGTGAGGACCAGAAACTAGAGGCATTTGCCCTGGAGAAGCATTTGGCCTGGAGAAGCATTTGGCCTGGTTAAGCTTTCAGGCTTCTAGCAGCAGTTCAGCTGAGACCCATTCTGGATGATGGCTCGGGGCATCCAGTCTGAGGAAACAAGACCAGCTGAGGATCCAGCGAGGTGAGATAGCTGTGGCTTATTCTGTCTCTCTGACCTTCCAGTGTTCGCCCCAATAACTGGCCTCGGGTTTGATTTTATTAATAAGACTCTTTAAGACTCCTGCTACAGTCAAATACATATGATTTTGCTTGCCAATCTATCACTTCCTATTCAATATTTTCATCTGTTTTTTTTTGTTGTTGTTGTTGCTTTTCTTTGTTGTTGTTGTTGATTTTGGTTCATAATCACAACTATTGCCTTGGGGTTTTAGTTGTCACTTTGGGAGCCAAATATTTAGTCTCAGTGTGGCCTTGTGAATATTGTTGCTATATTCAAGGCCATCTTGTGGAGCTGGTGCCAGCCATTGAAGGCACTGGGTCACTTGAAACTGTTCTCTTGTATTCTTTCAGGATAGTAACTAAGCTTGTATACAGGGTAAAATATCACTTCCTTTCCAACTTTTGATGGCCTAACCATCTAAGTCCCCATTTGTTGTTGATTTCTGATTCCTACTGTTGACTCATAATGTACATTTAATGTTGGAGGGAATCTCTGGTTTGCAGGGGTGCTCATGATCCACAGGGCTATCCTCTAGAACTCTGAGTTCAATTCATTCTGATACTAGAGATGGCGTTTCACACCATATAGGTCAAGAAAAAAATGTGTGAAGGTTTCAGATAGCATAGAAGGTTTCATTTCTTCCACACTCAAGGAGGACCTTTTTTGTTCAGATTTTCCACAACCCCCAGCTTTCATGTTTTGTGAACTCTTGCAAATAAAGAAACATGAGAAGAGAATTTATAGAAATCAGGGTTCCCCAAACCTGAGTGTTTTTTCTGAGAACTTTATCAAAGCTATTTAACAGATATAAAATAAATAGAATTGGTGTTTCCAAAATGCTTTCTAAAATTTTATGAGTTTTGACCATATATCAGTATATGCAGTTCTTCTCATCCCATTTTATCATAGTAATTATTAATGCAAATGGAACACGAAGATGTAAAAGAATACTTCAAATATTGACCAGAATCCTTAGTAGAAAAAATAAAGCTAATACTTAAAACTTTATATTAAAACTGAAAAGTGTATTCCTTGCTTACCAGAAAGAAATGTCCTCACAATACTTAATATGAGAGTTTATACATCATTATTCTTGCTATCCCTGAGTTAGAAGTAATCAAATGTCAATAAATGAATTGTGGGATAGATCCAAAAGACAACTGCATCAAGAATAAAACAAATTGAAATATAATACATCCAACAATGTGGATAGATTGCACCATTATGCTGAGTGGAAAGGGCAGATACAGAAAGTATGTGTAAGAGCTGTACCACTCATATGAACTTTCAAAAGGGCCAGAGATGCTCTATAGTGACATAGTTTACCAGTCACTGTCTGGAGGTTGTAGGATGGAACTGTTAAAAGGAAAAGAGAAATTTCTTTGAGTGATGAAAAAATATATAATCTGATTATAAAATAACTACCACAAAAGTGAACCCATTGATCACAACTCTCAAGATGTTACACTTAAAACAGAGATAACTATATGTCCATCACAATGAAGTTCTAAATAGAAGAAACAGCAGGGTGACAGAAGGAATGATGCCAGCTCTCTTTGCTTAAAAGTTTAAGTACTTGCAGTTAAAAATAAATTACAGAAGAGTGAGTGCTAAGATTGTTGCTAGACAGGACTGTGGTAAGAGCAGCAAAGAGGTTTAGTAACGCCTTTGTTTCAATGACTTATGGACGCATCCTTTAGGACACAGGCTGCTTATTCAGTAATGCAAAGAATGATTTTCGTAGGTATGATTACATCTACTCTGAAAAATTGTGTTTTTCTATATAAAGTTTTTTTTTTTTTTCGAGACAGGGTTTCTCTGTGTAGCTTTGCGCCTTTCCTGGAGCTCACTCTGTAGACCAGGCGGGCCTCAAACTCACAAAGATCCGCCTGCCTCTGCCTCCCAAGTGCTGGGATTAAAGGCGTGCGCCACCACCGCCCGGCTCAAGTTTGTTGTTATTTTATTAAAATCATGGATGCTAGCACTCCACAAACAGCACAGCCACACTTCACACTTCCAAGAAGTCTCAGCTCCATAACCAAAGGGATGCCATTCCAGGGAACAATATGATTTTACCATGATTTTCATCGCCATTAGAGGCTCTTTTAAGCATCATGAAGTTAAAAGATTGCTATTGGTACTTCCTCAGTGTCTCAGTGTAGGAAATCTTGAAGTCAAATGCTTTTGAAGATTTGCTTTAACTGTGACTCTAGTCTCCCTGTGAGAAAGCTGCCCATTTACAATTTAATCCTAGGAACACTCCATTCACCCTGCCAGATGCTTGCTTTGTTCTTTGTGTAGTTCCCAGGCTGAAAAAGGGAGAGGCCTTGCAGGAACAGCTGTGAGGCTGATTTATTTCCTGCCTGTTCAGTGCAACTTTTACAACATGGGAAAGATGGGCTTCTTCACTGCACATGATGAGTTTGCTCCACAGTCCTTCACTCTTTTCTGATCAATAACTTCATTCTACAAATCATGCTGCAGCTCAATAAATCCAGCATTTGCTAGAGCTGCCCTGTGTTTTGGACATCTTTTCTCCAAAAGTGAGAGGAAAGGGAATGCGCTTTTCCCACAGCACACACTCCTCTGATCCCATTTTTATACACAAGGTTAGAAGTCAATTTCTATACACATAGTCTCCTGTCACAAACATTTCTGGCATTTTAAGGTTTCCTAAGATGATATTCATTCCCTTGGTAGTGTAACAGAAAATGTTAAATGCTTTGTGACTTTTTAAATGTATGAGATATATAAAACATTTATTACAAGACTAAAGAGTAAATATTTTAAGCCTTTTGGTCAAATATCTCTTTTGCAATTCCTCAACTCTCTCACCATGCCCAAAATATAAACCATAAATAGAACTCAAATGAGTGGTTGTAACTGGGTTCCAGTAACCTTTATAAAAATAAGTGTTTGTTTCCAAGATTATAGTTGGATTGCCACTGAATTAGAAATTTTACATTTCCCTAACAGTTTAATTTTTGTGATTACACTATAATAAAACAAATATTCTACAAAATAGACTGTGGTTTAAATAACAAATATAATAAGTTCTATAACAGGAGTCTGGAATCAGATTTTTACATAAACACCAGGTATTTATACTTTAGATTATTTCAAAAGATATGTGTTATATATGAATATAAATATATAAAATGTATATGAACATATATTTCTTATCTCCCCAGGTCTGTGCACTTTCAGCAAATACATTGCTTTAGGAGGAATTAAGGATGAGTATATTAGATTAAATGAGTTTGAAGTGCAAAGTGTATTTGAAAGACTCTGATAGAAAGCTGTGTAATAGTATAAAGATAAAATGCCATCATGAGTAATTTATGGAACATAAATTTAATCCTCCAATATGCCAAATTTAGGACAGAACTTACTTGACATTGTCACACACAGAAGCGACCTTTCTGGGGTGGTATTTCCTTGATAGAGTATTATGAAAATATATTCTGTTCTTTGTAAAATGCAAATTTCATTTCAAAGCACATTAAACTTGAATAAATAAATTTTTAATGGAACAGAGAGTTGTTTTTGAAATGTACTCTGTTCACTGACAGACTCTGAATGGCTTCGTCTCTCCGTGTTTATCTCTTTTTCATAAGTTCTGTGCAACCATTGTTTGATTATTAAATTCTGGATAGTCTATTGTATCTCTTACACAGTTAGAAGAGGGAATTAATGAGCAACCAGCCCACAAGTTGCTACTTCAACTTCTCCTGCAAAGAATCTCATCAGAGATCACTCACAAAGAGCTGTGCCTACAGTCTTGAGTGGTGACTAAGGTGTGACTTCCAGCTAGTGTTCAAATAGTGTGACTCATCAGCAGTGATGTTTTCACTGTGTGAAGAGTTACTTTAAAAATCTATATCACCATTAAGGGATACATGATCTACCCAGACATGATTTATATGCCCCTTAAAAATCCCTCTCTCTTCCTGAAGGCACCAGTGACCAGCAGCAGGGAAACCTTGGTTTTTCATTCTCCACCAAATCTGCTTTAATCTTTGGTTTAATGAGAGAAGGCACATTATAACTGAATCCCAACCTCAGGAGACTTGAGGGACAGGACTGTGGATGGCAATAATATTGGCAAATAGGCCCTGTGAAATTGGCACAAGAGTTAGACAGCTATATTTAAAAATTTCACTACCTGTTCCAGTCAAAGCAAGAGACACACACATGAGTACTTTTCCAATATATATTTTGACACATGTTTTTTCAGTTCTAACTGGATTAAAGTGATGCACCAGACAAAGGTGAAAATATATAGTGATAATAATAATAAAAAACAATAATGTCATATGAGCAAAATTTCTTTCTTTCTCATTTCCTTTCTGTTTGCTTTCTTTCAAGAACTTTGCTCATAGTGTCACAGAGGCACAGATTACTCTTTCTTTGCACACGTTCGAATGTGTTAGTCATACTCTCAGTCCCACTGAGAGACATTGGTGTCAGGATTGTGTACAGTAGTAGGATGGGTATAGAAGCTGGTGACTGTGAAGTCTAAACACAGAGCTAGGAGAGAGGGAATCAGGCACTGACAGTCAGCTGTGCCACCTTGATGTCATCCCCACTGTGACAGTAAAGTTCAGCTGTGAAAGTCAGATGGGACCACATGTTACAACAGCACCTTCACATGTCACCTACATTCTCTCTCTCATCCAATCTGGAAATGCTACTTTTCCTTTAAAACTGTCAGACTGCATCTGTAGGACCTTCTCCTTGCCAGTGGTTACCTATGAAAGCAACTGTGAGAAATTGAAGAAAATAAAAAATGTCAGAATGTTAGGAAATAGACCAGTTGACTTATAAAACCAAATATATATGGTGGTATGACCCAGAAATACCACTCTTAGGTATTTACCTATATAAATGAAGACAGGTCTCCACTAAAATTTCCAAGCACAGATATGAACAGCAGCATTCATCATGATAGTCCCAACTGAAAACAACCCACATGACCCAGTAGGTGATATAAAATAAACTCTATACAGCTGCAAAATGAAATCCTTTCCACAAACAAAATGAAGCATTGACTTTTGGCACTCCCCTACAAGATGGAAGAATGTTGGATGATAATGGTGAGTGTCAAAAGTTTCCAGGTTATTTGATTCCATTTGTATGACACTCCAGAAAAGTCAAAGTAATAACGAGAGAGAGCAGATCCTGGGGAATGGATGAGACTGACAGAGAGAAGGAGTGAAATTTGGGAGATGGGCATGCTGTCTTGATCACTATTCTCTTTGTTCGCAAGAATCAGTTGACTACCCTCTATAAAGGGCAAACGTTTGAAATATGTCAACTGCATCTCAGTAAACCAGTCTTTAAATGCATTCTGTCCATTTTCACTGCAATATTAAAAAGGTTCATTGATGTTTGTTTATTGCTTATGGTTTTCTTTGTTGAACAAACAAAACCCCAGTTCTCCTCTTCCTTCCCCAAAGTACATGCAAATCTACCTCCACACCTATTGTGAGGGGCTAAAGAGGACATCAATCATTCTTAACTAGTTGTTAATTTATTGCCTTTGGAAATCCTGTTAATTTCTACTTATCTTCAATTACCTTGTTATCTTCCTTCAGCAACTCTGCTGAGTTCTGCTCTCCTATAACTAGCACAACATACCTTTTTTTTTGTTGTTGGTATGTCATTTAAACTCTTTGGGAAAGGTAGATGGAACCCCCAAATAAATAGTTTCTTTGTCTTCATAGTGTCTGTGAAATATAGATGGCCAGTTAGTTAAGTAAGCAATAAATGTTCTTTTGATGGTCTCACCCCATTGCTCAGCACCTGAGATAGGGTCCTATATACAGGAGACCTAAGTACTGTTTTGATGTTATACCTTTTTATTATTTATTTTTATTTTTGTTATTACATTTTCAAAAATTTATTTTGCATACCAGCCATAGTTTCCCCTCCCTCCTCTCCTCCCGTTCCCTCCTTCACCTTCTTTCTACCCTCCTCGGCCTCCTATCCAGTTCTCAGAAAGAATAGGGCCTCCCATGGGAGTCAACAAAGCATGGCATATCAAGTTGAAGCAGGACTAAGCTCCTCCCCCCTGCATCAAGGCTGAGCGAGGTATCCCACCACAGGGAATAGGTTCCATAAAGCCAGCTCCTGTGCCAGGGACAGATCCTGGTCCCACTTCTAGGGGCCCCACAAAAGACCAAGCTACACAACTGTTACCCACACGCAGAGAGGGCTTAGGTTGTTTCCAAGCAGGCTCCCTAGCTGTTGATCTAGAGTCCTTGAGCTCCTACAAAAAAACAGGTCAGCTGCCTCTGTGAGTTTCCCCATCATGAACTTGAACCACCCCCACTCCACCCCCCACCCCCCATCCCCCACCCTCATCCCCCATCCTCCCATCCCCCCTCATCGTCCCCCCAGTTAAGGCATCCTCTACACTATTGCTAGGAGTCTTAGCTGGGGTCATCCTTGTGGATTCCTGGAAGTTTCCCTGGTGCCAGGTTTCTCCCTAACTCCATAGCGACCTCCTCTATCAAGATGTCTCTTTTCCTTACTCTCCCTCTTCATTCCTCCCTCAACTCACCCATCCAGATCCTTCATGTTCCCATCCCCTATCTCCTCCCCTCTACTTCCTAGACCTACCCCAAGTTTACCCAGGACATCTCATCTATTTCCCCTTCCTAGGGTGATACATGTATCCCTCTTAGGGTCCTCCTTGTTACCTAGTTTCTCTAGGGCTGTGGATTGTAGCCTGGTTATCCTTTATATCTACTATCCACTTATGAGTGAGTGCATACCATGTTTGTCTTTCTGAGTCTGGGTTATCTCACTGAAGATGATTTTTTCTAATTCCATCCATTGCCTGCAAATTTCATGATGTCATTTTTTAACAGCTGAATAGTACTCCATTGTGTATATGTACCACATTTTCTTTATCCATTCTTTGGTTGACGGGCATCTAGGTTGTTTCCAGGTTCTAGCTATTATGAATAATGCTGCTATGAACATAGTTGAGCAAGTGTCCTTGTGGTATGATCGAGCATCCTTTATGTATATGCCCAAGAGTGGTATTGCTGAGTCTTGAGGTAGATTGATTCCCAATTTTCTGAAAAACTACCATACTGATTTCCAAAGTGACTGTTCAAGTTTGCACTTCCACCAGTAGTGGAGGAGTGTTCTCCTTACTTCACATCCTCTCCAACATAAGCTGTCATCAGTGTTTGTGATCTTAGCCATTCTGACAGGTATCTCAGAATCATTTTGATTTGCATTTCCCTGATGGCTAAGGATGTTGAGCAATTTCATAAATGTCTTTCAGCCATTTGAGATTCTTCTTGAGAATTCTCTATTTAGTTCTGTATCCCATTTTAAAAATAGGATTATTTGGTATTTTGATGTCTAATTTCTTGAGTTCTTTATATATTTTGGAGATCAGCCCTCTGTCAAATGTGGTGTTGGTGAAGATCTTTTCCCATTCTGTAGGTTGTCATTTTGTCTTATTGACCATGTCCTTTGTCTTACAGCAGCTTTTCAATTTCAGGGGCTTTCTTCTAGTATTTCCTGTAGTGCTGGCTTTGTGGATAGGTGTTGTTTAAATCTAGATTTTTCATGGAATATTTTGTTTTCTCCATCTATGGTGATTGAAAGTTTTGCTGGGTATAGTAATCTGGGCTGGTGTCTGTGGTCTCTTAGTCTCTGCAAATGTTTGTCTAGGACCTTCTGGCTTTCAAGGTCTCTATTGAGAAGTTGGGTATTATTCTGATAGGTCTGCCTTTATATGTTACTTGCCCTTTTTCCTTTGCAACTTTCTTTATTCTGTATGTTTAGTGTTTTGATTATAATGTGGTGAAGCCCCCCCCCTTTTCCCATTCTATTTGGTGTTCTGTAAGCTTCTTGTATCTTCATAGGTATGTCCTTCTTTAGATTGGGAAAGTTTTCTTCTATGATTTTGTTGAATATATTTTCTGTGCCTTTGAGTTAGAATTTTTCTCCTTCTTCTATCCCTATCTTACGTTTGATCTTTTCATGGTGTCCCAAATTTCCTGGATGATTTGTGTTAAGAATATTTTGGATTTAACATTTTCTTTAACTGGTGAATCTAGTGACTCTATCATATCTTCAACACTTGAGATTCTTTCTCCCATCTCTTGTATTCTGTTGGTTATGCTTGTATCTATACTTCCTGTTTATTTATCCAGATTTTCCATTTCCAGAATTCCCTTGGTTTGTGTTTTCTTTATTGCCTCAATTTCAATTTTCAAGTCTTGAACTGTTTTCTGTTTTGGTTTTTTTTCTTGGCTTTCTTTAAGGGATATAGTGATTTCTTCCAATTTTTTGTTTGCATTTTCCTCAATATCTTTAAAGGAATTTTTCATTTCCTCTTTAAGAGCCTCTATCATCTCTATAAAGTTATTTTAAGGTCATTTTCTTCTGCTTCATCTGCATTGGGATGCTCAGGTCTTGCTGTTATAGAATCATTTGGTTCTGGTGTTGCCATATTGCTCTTTATGTTGTTGAATGTATCCTTACACTGCCATTTACCCATCTGGGTTTGGAATAATTGTAGGAACAGTTGTTGATTCTTGTGATGTCTTTGTTGGATGGGTCTTTTGTTCCTTTATTGTCTTTTGGCCTGAATGGCCAAGGGTTCTGGTGACTGGCTGCTTGTCAGGTTGAGTAGGGTTGTCTCAGCTGAGGGTTGTGGGGGTTTGTGTATCTAGATCTAGTATATTGTCCAGTTCTTCTGGCTGGTGTGGGGTTTACTTGTGCCTACGGGGTCTGTTCTTCCAATTGGTGTAGGTTTTGCCTGTGCTGCTTCTTCCCACTGGTGTGGGTAGCCCTTGTGCCTATTAGGATTTGCTGATGTTGCTGGAGAGGGCTGTTCACAGGGAGGCTGCTCTTCTTCCAATTGGTGCAGATGGTGCTTGTACCTCTAGAGTTTCTTCATCCAAATTACGCAGATGGTGCTTGTGCCTCTAGGGGCTGCTGCTTTTGTGGGGAATGGCTGGCTAGGGGGAGGATTTAGGCTCTGTTATACCCCTTTCTATTACTGAAAAACCATGAAAATAATTGTGACACTTGAAAGGGAGAAACAAAATACAAACAAACAAACAAACAAACAAAAAACAGGAAAAGCTATATGAAAGGCTAGATCCGGGTTTGCTGTATGTTTCTTGTTGAGACACAGTTGATTTGATGTGATATTGTGGAATGCTCTATGATTAGCATAGATGGTGAAGGATATCAATACCATTAACACCCATCATGTCAGCCACATGTATTATGCAACATTGAGTGGGAAAGCTCTGTTTTGAGGACTTCACTGAAATAATAGGCAAAATTGTGAATAAGAGGAGGAGCCCCTACAGCCTCAGTAGGGGTGGTCTGGGTGATGGATGAGGTTGTAGCAATTACAGTGTCATGGTAACAGAATGGTGGAGGTAATGATAGAGGGAGGCTGTGCAGATCAATAATTTCAGACACAAGGAATGACAATTGGGAATGACTTAAGGTGATTAAAATATCATTGTGAAGAAGAAAAGTGGTGGAAGGGAATATTCTGTGAGAATTTATCGTATATAAAATTTTAAAATCAGAGGTTAATAGTAAACAAGACAGTTGCTACTTTTGCTCACATTAAGATACTTCCTATAGGGCTGAAGTGATGGCTCAGTGGTTAAAAGCACTTGTTGCTCTTGCAGAGGATCCAGGTTAAATTTCCATTATCTACATAGTGACTCACAACAATAAATAACTCAAATTTGGGATATTGAAGACCTTCTTCTGGCTTCTGCAGCACCAGGTATGCATACAGTGTATATACATACATGCAAGCAAATACACACATAAAGGTAAGTTTATAAGAGTAAGATATTGCATATTAAAAAGCTTGATTTTTTTTTCAGACAGGGTTTCTCTGTGTAGCTTTGCGCCTTTCCTGGAACTCACTTGGTAGTCCAGGCTGGCCTCGAACTCACAGAGATCCGCCTGGCTCTGCCTCCCGAGTGCTGGGATTAAAGGCGTGCACCACCACCACCCGGCAACTTGATTGTTTTGTATTGATACTTCCTGCCATTAAAGCATTAATTTATTGGGATGATGCACCCAAGAAGTAATGTAGAAATACTCATGCATTAAAGCATCTGATATATTAAAGAAATAACCAGGTGAGATGAACCAGGAAGGCCTTCAAGGATGCAGACAGAGGAGGATGAGGATGTGGAACTGAACCGATCTGGCAGTTGAGGAAACACAGAGATGCAAGGAAGACAAAATTTCAAGAGGAAGCAACAGAATGTTTTGGTTAAATTGTTAATATAATTTGCTTGTCTATTCAAAGTAGATTGTTACCAAAGCGTGCTGTGTTCCCATTAACATCTATGTGCTGTCTCTTGTCATCGGGTCTTATTCCTCCAGGGAGAAGTCAGTATTCTCTCATTATGTACGCCTGTTGTCATCACATCACAAAAACCACTAGATGTTTGATGAAATTAACAAGATCAACATCTGGAACAACAAAAGATGTAGGAGCACCTTTAGTGTCACTTTTGTGTTTTCAGAATCTCTTGGATAAGCGAAGTCCTTCTGGGAGAGCACAATTGAGTGGTCTTTTGTCCTGTTTTGTTCTAGCTTTTATTCTGCTAAATAAGAGTGGAAACTACTGTGATGTGAACTCACATTCCTCACAATTCATATTTTGTTACTTTATTGCTATAGCACTCAACCTTCCTAATGCTGTGATCCTTTAATTCAGATCCTTGTGTTGTAATGACCCCCAATTATAAAATTATTTCATTGCTACTTCATAACTGCAATTTTGTTACTGTTATGACTCATAACATAAATATCTGGTAAGCAGGATATCTGATATGCAACCACCAAAGGGACTGCAACCCAGAGGTTGACAAATTCTGCTCTAGTCCCTAACCATGTGAAGACA
Organism: Peromyscus melanophrys; assembly: GCA_902168415.1. Taxonomy (NCBI): domain Eukaryota; kingdom Metazoa; phylum Chordata; class Mammalia; order Rodentia; family Cricetidae; genus Peromyscus; species Peromyscus melanophrys. The sequence continues at coordinate 23,683 of CABHPR010127493.1, forward strand.
TAGGGCCTGCAGGGGGCCATTAGTTCATGAGAATAGAACTTAAGGCATGGGATTAGTACCCTCATAAAAGAGGCTTTTCCCCATCATATGAGACCATCTATGAACAGGTTTTCAGCAGATAATGACTGTGTGTCTTGATTTTTGGTTACTGAACCCCTAGAATGATAAGCAATAAATAACCTATTTGTAAATTAACAAATTTAATGGTTTTTGTTGCAGTAGCAAGGAAAGACCCCACAGAAGTCTTTCAAAGTATCTTCACTGAACTACAGGGATGATCCTATGTATGGCCTAAGCGTAGTGATGAGATCCTTGAGTGTTTACTGTGTAGGCATCTAATATAGGGCATCCAGGTAAAGATAAAGCACTTACTGCTATTAAAAACCATTTTACATTTGACAAACTTAACTTCAGAAACCAAGGTACTAAAAATGCAAAAGCAAAACAAAACAAAAAGAAACAAGCAGGCAAATAAAAAACCACACACACACACACACACACACACACACACACACACACACACACACACGCAAATAAAAAGTCCTGCAAACTCTGCAGCTTCCAGAAGAAATGGTCTCCTGGTGAGTTCATTATGGAAAATACAAGTGAGATGTGGAAACAGAGATGGAAAGTTGAATTTCAAACTAAATAGCATGGGGTTTCTGAACAGCCCTAGAGGGAAGTTAGGGGCAAAATTCGTAGGAACATGGTGGTGCTTTCGGAATAACAAACTGAATACCTTCTTTGTTTGTTTTCCTTTTTTGATTAAAACAATTAAAATGTCTATATGCATATATTTATGTATGCTATGTTTGTGTAGTTGCCCACAGGGATCAGAAAAGGCTGTCAGATGCCTTGGAGCTGGTGTTACAGGCACTTATGAGTGTCTGATGTGGGTGTTGGAAAACAGCCTTGGTTCTTCTGAAAGAGCAGCAAGTACTGTTAACCACAAAGCCATCTCCGCAGCTCTTCTTTTGAATTTCTTGTTTGTCTTATTCTGATTTGTAATTAATACTTTGTCTATTGAATCCAGTTTTTTTTCTCACTCCTTCCCTTTCTCCTTCCCTCCCTCTGTCTCTGTTTGTCTGTCTGCCCCCCCCCCGCCCCCCGCCGTGTGTGTGTGTGTGTGTGTGTGTGTGTGTGTGTGTGTGTGTGTGTTGTAGTAAATAAATCCAAACAAGCAAAATGATTTAATGCAAATTTTTGAATGCTAAAGAAAGTCTGTTAAGCATTAAACATGTTTGAAGGGACAGGGTGTCCCTTGATACTCCCTTTTTCCATGGGAAGTCAGTCAGCATCTCCATCCACTTTCTGAAGATGCTGGCCTCTAACTCTACTGTCAAATCCTTCTGTGTGCAGAGATGTGCCATGCAGAACAATTACTGCAATGTCATCGTCTTCTAGTTTTTCCTGGCCATCCAAATGTAAGTTTTCATCTAATTTCCACATGAGAAGGTTTATCTTGAAATAAACCAGGAGGCATTTCTGCACATGATTCAGAAAAAAATATTTTTTAAGAATGTAGATGGTATAGAGCTCTTTCTTGTATAGAATTATTTCTCTCCCCTTATGTAATGTTTTTTAAACTTAGGATTTCCCATTCCTGGATGAGAGAAGTTTGTTCCAGGGTTACTCTACTCTCCAGGGGCAGGATACTTCTGCCTTCTCAGGCACAGAAAGGAAGAGGAAGTGCGTACAATTGGCATTGTGCTGTGTTTTGGACACCTTAACACTCCCTATGAAAATAACGTCAACAGAATGCCAGTGTTTGCTCATGAACAATTTCCTTGAGGTAAAACACAGCTTCACAAGTAAATCCAAACAGTCTATTGTGCTACTCTCTTCTTTAGCACAGATTCATGACACTCAATAAACATAGTCTGAACTTACAAGCAAGCTGTTTACATACATTTAAAGATACACATGAGAAATGGTCAACATATGCATTTATTTACACTGCTCAAGCAAAATCAATGTTGGTAATACATTTTTTGTATTTAGTATATTAGTATCTCTTAAAGAAAGCAGTGCACTTCAGTTAGAATGGCACAATGCTTGTAGGTAAGAACATGTGTTCAGGCACTAGCGAGTGAGCAGCAGATATGAAAAAGCAGCTACCATACTTCTCTGTAATGATGCTGTATGAACTTAGCATCATCTAGTCCACTTAGCTCAAGTTCTTCATCCAGCAGATCACTAATCTGTCCATCATCTGTATTACCTTCTCTTTCATTTTTAGCAATTGAAATACAATTTTTACATGCACACCACATTTAGATAAGGAGATGTTTCTGGAGTTAAGCTATAGAGACCAACAAATCTGGGACAAATCAAAGCCCCTTTCTCAAAATAATGAAAGAAATAAATATAAATTACTTCTTTTTCCCTTACACATCTTTCTCATATTTACATTTTACATGTTTAATATATAATCTAGAAATTGAACAAGAGCCATTTGTTGAGTTAAAATGAATGTTCTCTGAGGAACCTAACACAGGGGATGTTTGAGAAAAGATAGGCAAGACTTTCTGTGTATGTGCAAGTGTGTACAGGTATGCACAGTACAGGTACAAGCATGTGCTTACATGTGTAGTGATGGGAATGGATTTAAACTAGGCTTACATAAGAGACTCTTGCCAAACTTAATGATATAAAACTGGAAGCCTTTTCCCTCCTATGTTCACAGTGAAATATGTTTAAAAGAAGAACTTGTATATTACAATGAATAAGTTCTGCTAATACCTTGTAATTTGCTATAAATATATTAATTACCCACTGAGTTAAATATTATATGGTGAAGGATCAAATAAACACTGGTGTTGATTGTGTTGCTTCCAACCATATTCAATGGATCACTGAACAGATTATTTTGTTTTCCTGACCTTTAGATTTAGTATTTATATAAGTTAATGAAAAAATATCACCCATTGAAGGTTGGGTAGATGGTGTAGTGGTTAAGAATGCTTGCTGTTCTTGAAGCAGATAAGAATTGGTTCTCAACACCCATATCAGATGACAACTACCTATAACTCTAGATCTTGGAGACCTGGTGCCCTCTTCTGGTCTCTTCAGTCATTTGTGCTCACAAGCTTGTACCCATACACTGACACAACCAAATAAATACACATGACTTAAAGAAAAAATGCCCTTCACTTTACAGTTAGTATCCAAATATGAGTGAGTACATACCATGTTTATCATTCTGGCTCTGGGTTACCTCACTCAAGATGATTTTTTTTTCTAATTTCATCCATTTGCCTTCAAATTTCCCGATGTCATTGTTTTTAACAGCTGAGTAATACTCCATTGTGCAAATATACCACATTTTCTTTATCCATTTTTTGGTTGAGGGGCATATAGGTTGTTTCCAGGTTCTGACTGTTACGAATAAAACTGCTATGCACATAGTTGAGCAAGTATCTTTGTGGTATCACTGAATATCCTTTGGGTATATGCCCAAGAGTGGTGTCATTGGGTCTTGATGTAGATTGATTCCCAATTTTCTGAAAAACTGCCATATTGATTTCTAAAGTGGCTGTACTAGTTTGGACTCCCACCAGCATTGGGGAAGTGTTTCCCTTGCTCCATGTTCTCTCCAGCATAAGCTGTCATTTGTGTTTTTGATCTTAGCCATTCTGACTGCTGTAAGATGGAATCTCAGAATCCTTTTGATTTGAATTTCCCTCATGGCTAAGGATGATTAACTTTTCATTAAGTGTTTCTCTGTCATTTGAGATTCTTCTGTTGAGAATTCTTAGTTTAGGTAAGTATCCCATTTTTAAACTGGGTTATTTGGTTTTGTGATAGCTAGTTTCTTGAGTTCTTTATATATATATATATATATATATATATGTATGTATGTATATGTATATATATATGTGTGTGTGTGTGTGTGTGAGATCAGCCTTCTGTCAGATGTGGGATTGATGAAGATCTTTTCCCATTGTGTAGGCTTCTGTTTTGTCTTATTGACCATGCCCGTTGCCTTACAGAAGCTTTTCAGTTTCATGAAATCCCATCAATTAATTGTTAACTTTAGTGTCTGTGTTACTGGTGTTCTTCAACTCAGGAAGTTCACTACTGTGCCAATGTGTTCAAGGTCATTCCCCACTTTCTCTCCTATCAGGTTCAATGTAACTGGATTTATGTTGAGGTCTTTGATCCACTTGGACTGGGGTTTTGTGCAGGGAGATAGATATGGACCTATTTGCATTTTTCGTACGTGCTGACATCCAGTTCTGCCAGCACCATTTGTTGAAGATGCTTTCTTTTCTCCATTGTAAAGTTTCGGCTTCTTTGTTGAAAATCAAGGGACCATAGGTCTAGAGAGGCTAGGTAACAAGGAGGGCCCAAGTAGGGCACCCATGAATCTCCCTGGGTATGGGAAATAGAGGAGATCTCTTGGTTGGACTGAGGATGGGTGGGCATTCGAACTTGAGGTATTAGGTTGGGGGATGGGCAGAGGGGGACAGTGCTGACAGAGGTGACTGGAAAGCAAAACAGGGCTTTATAGAGTCATGTAGAAGCCCAATGTGAGGGAAACTTCCATGAGTCTACAAGGATGGTCCCAGCTAAGACTCCTAGCAGCAATGGATGCATAGCTTGACCAGGCCATCCCCTGTGATCAGATTGGTGACTCCCCTGATTGTCAGAGGAGAGCCTTCATCCAGTGACTGATGGAGGTGGGTTCAGAGACCCACTGGTCAAATGTTGGGCTGAGCTTGGGGAGTCCTACTGAGGAAAAGGAGAGGGGATTGTAGGAAACGGGGGGGGGGTTAGGAACATTGCAGGAAAACCCACAGAAACCACTAGTCTGGCTCATGGGAACACACAGAGTCTGAACCAAAAACAAAGGAGCATGCATGGGACCAACTTAGGCCCTGTGCATATATGTGACAGTTGTGTAGCTTGGTCTATATGTGTGACTCCCGGCAATGGGAGCAGCAGGGGCTGTCCCTAGTTTGATGTGCTCTTGGGAACCTATTTCTGATGCTGGATTGTCTTGCCAGCCTGAATACAGGGGAGGTGCTTGGTCTTAGGGCAGCTTGATATGCCATGCTTTGCTGAAGCTTGTGAGACACCTGCCCCTTTCTGAAAGATTACCAAGGAAGGGTGGGTTGGAGGGGTGGGGGGAGGAGGGGGAAAGGAGTGGGACAAGAGGAGGGAGGGGAGGCTGTGGTTGGAATGTAAAATAAATGAATTAATTAATAAAAATACTAACTTGTAGTGGGTAGCCACTCCAGCTTTGGTCTGGAAGTTCCAACCCCCATTGAGGCTTCCGTAACTATCACGCCTACAAGGCGGGGCCAAGGGAGGGCTGAAGACCTGAGATCGGGATGCGCGGCGGCACTCTCTTGTTTCCTGGACCGGGACGCGAGAGGTAGACCGAGGAAAGTTCTCCAGAGAACACCGCCGGACTGCGCTGCGTCTCTTCCAGAACCCACCATCTACCTATCCCTTCATTTGTGAGTTACGCCTTTAAATAAATCTCCTTTTAACTACGTGGAGTGGCCTTAGTAATTTCACCAATACTAACTCACCATTTAAAAAAAGAAAAATACCCTCCCCTCCTATGTGGCACCAATAAGTCTTTAAATGAAACGATGTGTATAAAGTACTCACACTAGTGCTTTATTCTACAGGCGCTCAACAAACATGAGAATAACTTCTGTGTAAATAAATTATCCAAATTTATTATCTGTGGCCCTCACTTCATTTACAGGAGGAAATAAGTTTCTTGGATGGAGGAAAAGCTTCAGACACTTGAATATCATGTAATAGAGAATTCTAGAAAACTTCGGTCAAATTGATTTTGTGGGAAGAAAATAAAAGAACAACCTACTTCCTTGGGATTTACTCAGCCTTAGAATTAGGCCATAGTTATCTATTAGGTTAGGGTGTACAGTGCATAAGGTCCAGAGATCTTCCAGGACACCATACAAATTTTAATACTTCCAAAAATTAGGAGAAAACACATGAACTTTTACATTAAAATTTTTATACAAACCATTCATATAGTCATATTTATATCAATAGAGTATCAAATATCATTTTATATATTACTTTCTAGTAAAAGGGCCCAATAGGGAAAAAATTACCAAAGGCTTATCTTTGAGTTAAAATGTGATTTTATGCTGCAGGTGATAGAATTTTTTTGAATGTCAACATCAACATGTACTTTGTGAAGCACTGATAGAGTCACCACTGGCTCAGAGCACAGGGGGATTTTGGCACTTTCATATGTTGTAGAGTGGTGGGAGGGTGGCCAGGTAGAGTGGAGGGATTTGACCTTTAAGAGTTTCCCGAGCACCGTGGTCTCAGAATGTGAGATTGAGGCACATGATCGTGATTCAATACTCATCTATGGAAGGAACCACTGGAGAAACAGGTTAATAAGGCCTGCACTTTAGAACACAGGAAAAGTATATTGTAGAATGACTTTTGCTGTTTTTCGTACTTGAGAAACCTACATGTTAAGGTATATAGGCATTTTAGCAACCCAGTGGAGAGCTGGTAAACTCCTATAAATGTGTGCTGCTACACATATTGCATAGACTTTCCAGTCAAGAAACAGTAGGTTATATTTAAGCATGTTCACATGTCTCCACAAAGCCTTCCCAAAATAAATCTGAACTTGGCATTAATGCAAACCCTGGGCTTATGCCTTTGGTATAGTTATTTAAGCTCAGTATCCCGTGTCTCATGAGACAATTTTAGACATCCATGACATGTTATACTTTGTCAACAGTAAGGGAGATACTTTGTCCTTATTGATTAGTTTTCTGCCATGATGCAAAATTATACCTATAAATCACTTCCATTATCATTTTGAAGATTTTCAAATAAGCTGTGAAGTAGTTGACATGATAATTTTTCAGAGTCATCTTTGAAATCACAGGTTTCCATTATGAGTCAAAAATATGCATTTTGGTTGTAATAAACAGCATGAGTGATCTGAGCTACTTTGGCAATACAACGTGAAACTGTAATTTACTTAGTTCCTTGAGTCTTCTGCCCCACAATGAAAATGCAAGAAGTGTTGATGATGCTGTGTTAAGTGATAAGAATTTTTGTTAGCCCTGCCCAGTGCCGATTACTTGATGGGGAACTGAATTACAGTTGCCCTAGTTGTCTTAACTGTGTGCTGGAGATGATATTTTATGTTCCATAGAATTATTGTGAAGCTCAAGTCAGATAATGTCTCTAAAAGTGCTTTGGAAACTGAAAGAGATGATGTAAGATAGAGTTATTACTATCCTCTGGGCTCAATTTTGATAAAGCAGCAATTACTTGTAATTAGTTAAAAACAGTAGCAAAGGATTTGACCTAATTTATGAGTTTGAACATATCTGTGTTATGTAATTTAAGATTTCACTCAATGGTAGTGTCCAGGGCCATGCTATCTCTCCAAGGAATAATGAAAGCCCACAGCTTTGAAGAGCAAAAAACAACTCAGTTGCTCTTTGTTGCCTACTTAGCCATTCTGCGAAGTGATTTGTTTTGCCCTTTGACAAAGTGTTAGCTCACAGAGTCCTCACTTAGAACTATTTGTCAATTATAACAGGGAATGTGTAATGACAATGAATTTATTCAGCATCTTTTACTCCAGAGACTACTTGGTTAAGCCCAGCCTATGCAAATTTCAGTGTTTTCCTCTGAATTCTTGATCATAAAATCTTTGCACCTAAAGTACTCTCTAACATTAATGATCATATGCTTAACTTTGTGTTTAGTATCACAAGTTATTTATTCAGCTTAATTTTCTGGACTTTATAACCAAGAAGGTGGATTTTGTTGCCTTTTTAGTGCTTAAAGTTCTCCCCTTTTTACTTTCTTTTTACTAATATTATGTACTATTCATGAAGATTCTATGTTTGAAACTAAGAAAACATATTAAAACCAAAGATGACTTAGCTGTAGGTAGCAACCTTTCTTATTTACTTACCTTCAGACCAGTAATCTTTCAATAATAATATAATTTGTCTTCCAAATTTGCATGCTAGGCAAAATGTGGGCTCCTTTATCTTGGCCTACAGTTATGGGAGGTTATAATCAAGGAACAGGATCTAGTGATGTCCATCACCCTCAGAGTCTGAGGGCAGCACAGGGCAGCATCAGCTGTCAAGACACAGAACCTGTACACAGTGTGTGTCTTCTGGTCTCTCTCACTCTTATTACAAAGCCATTAGAATTTAACGATGGGGACTCCACCCTGATAACACTATCTAATCCTAAGCACTTCCCGAAGATTCTGCCTCTAAACATCAAAGATAGATCAAGTTTACAACTTCTTCATTCCTTACAATGGAGATCAAATTTAAATAAGTGAAATCTTGCTAGCTACACAGAAGCCATCTTCAAATCATTGCATTTTACTCCCTTGCCCTCAAGATTCCTTGTCCTTCCACTCGGAGTATTGGCAATCTTATCTTGATCTAGTGTTGGAGCCCACCTAGGTTTCCTAGTGATTTTACCCAGCAGGACTGCATAAGAGGATGATTGGACCATGGGCCTGAGTACCAGGTATTTGGAAGGGTCTACACTTGGCTGTATCTAGCAAGGGGGAGGTCTTTTGTCCCTGTCCTTGGGATTGTTTTAAAAAGCCCTGGCGAATAAAGCTCTGGGCCCCATGGATTAGGATCCAGGCCCTCCCAAGGCTATTCGGTGTTTCTGTCTGTCTCTCTCTAGCTATATTTCTATCTAATATTTGCTGATGCTCCTGCTCAAGAGTACCCTGGGGAAAAGTGGGGCTGGGATGGCCCCCCACAATCTATCATTAATCTAAATTCTGAAGTACAAAATCATATTTAAAAGTCAATATGAGAATAAAGGATGTGAACCTGTAAAACCAAAGAAGTTGCTTTCAATGTATAATGAATGGTAGGGCAGGCTCAGGGTTTATCATGCAATACCACATGTGAGAAATAGAAAGAAAGAAGCAATGCTGAATAGAGGGTGGCCAAAGGAAGAAATGTAAAGAGAGGGAAGGGCAGAAGGAGGGGTCAAAATGGTGTAATACAGTATATTCATATATGAAATTCTTAAGCAATCAAAGATTATATTTAAAATGATAAATTTCCTATGTATATGCATTATCCATGATTTTTCAGCAGTTGATTTTTTTAATTTACAAGGGCCCAGAGATGCATCTTGCATAGTAATCACACCAGTGGTCTGTAAAATGTTTACTTTTAAGTCTTATATACTCTGTATACTCTGAATGCATGGATTATGTTCTAAGTATTTCCATTTTTAAGTTAATATTATGATAGCTTTGATAGTTTTACATCAATTACTAATTTAATTTAAACTGGCTATATTTAAAAATACTTTTTATATCTATTTGTCTAGTGTATGTGCATGCTTTTGCACTCATGCAAAGGCATGCATGTGGAGGTCAGAGGAAAAATTACAGAAATTGATTATTTCCCTCCACACTGTGGATTCTGGGGATTGAACTCAGGTTATCAAACCTGTCCAGAAAATGTCTAGACCCAATAAGCTATCTCACCAACTCAATTCTGGCCATAATTTTGAGAGTATATTATTGAAATTATCTCTGTAAACTGGATTCTACTACTTGATAATGAGTTCCTGTGCCTAAATTACAGTTTATATTTTATTTGTGAAGTAAATTAAATAGCTTTTGTTTTGAGTTAAGTAGAATCAGTTAAATCATTTTTCTAGATAAGGGCCCACAATACACCTCCCTTCTTTGAGGCTCTATAGGAAGTTAATGGTTGCTGTGGGAGAAGAGATATTTTTATATAATAAAATCACTGGTAAAGTGATCATGATTCTGTAAATATCCCCCAATTAACCCCTCACCCACGTTGTTATTAGCAAGCCTTGTTAAAGTCATTGGGTTACAAAAAAGACTTAGAAGTAGAGGGAACTAGATGAAAAGAGGAAAGATTGAAGGGGAACAAGAGAGAATAATGGAGACTGAATAGTATCAAAACGCAATGTATACATCTATGAAAAATGCCATAATGAAACACATTATTATGTATAATTAAAGGCTTGATCAATCTCAACAAACCAGATATTTACTCTTAAGGCTCCATGTTTGGCCTTGGGAATATTCAGGTTAAGAGGTGACTCTACTAGACTTGTAGCACTAGCTCCATGGTTTTGCTTATCATAGGCCATTTGGTTACTTGTAGGGAACGTGTGCTTATATTGGTGGTATTTTCACATGTCCATGAAACATTCTTAATTATCATCCTATCAGGTATTCTTTCCTTGTGTTTTGACCTTGAGCAAACATTTGCCCAGTCTCCAATGTTCTTTTTTGAAAAATTGATGGAAACACCCATGACTCTCTAACTTTTGTATTCTGTGCCTCTACAAAATCAACTCCAGCTTGAATTTGCTTGAATCAAAGCTACAGTTCCTGTAACAACCAGAATATAGGTATACATTCTAGTAGGATCCAACAGTGATATCTGGAACCAGAAACAGAGGGAATCAGGTGGAACTGAACTCAGGCTTTTGTAGCAACCTTCTTGTGAGAACTATCAAGGAGTCCCATGGGAGCTATTTTCCAAGGCCATGCTCACAGTGACCCAAGGCCCTTTCACTAGGTTTGACTTCCCAAATAAAATAAGCCATAAAGGAAGCTTCCAGTTTGTGAATCCCTCAAGAACAGTCAAAGCATATTCAAACCACACCATACAGCCAAATACAATGGTCACATGTGTGTATGTCTGTCTGTCTTCTGGTCTTTTCTCTTCTATAAGCTACTCAGATGCAACCATGGCGGCTACAATGATTTTGTGTGATCTTTACTATTTTCTATCTTAATTACTTTTCTATTGCTGTGATAAAATACTATGACCAAGGCAACTTATAAAAGAAAACATTTATTTTGGGGCTCATAATTTCAGAGGGTTATTTTCCATGAGCATCATAGCAGGGTCATGGCAGTAAGCAGACAAGCATGGCATTGGAACCCTGCCACAGGCTTATGTCTTCATCCACAAGCATGAGGCAAAGAGAGCTAACTGAGAATGGTATGGAGTTTTGAAACCTCAGAGCCCACCACAGTGACACACTTCCTCAAACAAGCCCATACCTTCTAATCCTTCCCAAACAGTTCCATCAGCTGGAAACCAATATATTAGTCTATGGTGGCCATTCTCATGAAAACCAACACATCCTCCAATGTCCCATTCTATTAACGTCATTCTCAGATTAATTCCATATCCCCTTAATGAATCATAGTAAATATTGATTTATAATACCCCAAGACTTATAATTGAATCTATATTTCAAGCACAACACTTTCTAATTGAACCTTAATCTCGGGAAACAATATATTGAACATTAACAATAGACTCTACGTGAGCCAAAATATCCTTTTAATCATGGAAAATTCATTATGTCAAGAGAAAAGATGATAACTAATGTCAGAAACTCTTCCTTAAATTTCAGACATCATTTTATGAATGGATTAAAGGAACTAATCACTACTGTGGAACCATATAACACTGATTCAGCTCCCCAGTCATTTAGATGTATACCACCCAGAACTGCAACAGTGAGTAAGTGGGCTAATGCTTGCTTCAGTTCTTTTTAAAGCTTGTCTTTTAATCTGTAGCTGTTACTGTTGGTCTTTGCTTATAACCATTTCCCATAAGATTGCTGTTCAAGGTGGCAATGGCAGCTCATGTCAACTATTCCTGTGGCAATGTTTAAAATCATGGCTACAACCAAAGCAAGAGGAGTATCTTTGAAGAGCAGAAGTAGACTGTAAGCACATGACCGTGAATGTGGTTTGATGTGGCATGGGTCAATTGATTGCCAGGACCAGAAATGAGTAGTAATGTCTGCATTATCCAAATCCTTGGCATTGAAATGGTGAGAAAATAGAGTCAGAATGAGTGTGTGTTACAGGCTCCTGGGCCAGGGCACCGATGCTCAGAGGTTAAGCTGAATCTAAGAGCAAACGGTTGCCCTAATGGGGTCGATAGAAGCACAGAGAAGTGCTTCACTTTTGTTGGGCCAACTTCCAACTAGCTTGGTAAAAGGTGCAATACGCTTGCATTTTAAAATTGCTTGTTTCCAATAAACGAACGAAGCAGGTATCAACAGCCATAAAACTGTCACACATGGAAAGATGAGAAAGAGCGATCAGATAAAAATAAAGAAGGAAAGTAATATTAAAAAGCACTAAAATTTGAGAGCATCCTAGGAGGAAGAAAACACTTACAAGAGACAGCCATCAGGTAGCTATAAATCTGACGACATGATTGAGCAATTTGAGGAAGATTTAAGTCTGTTAAGGTTTTAAAATGCATGAGAGATGAAGAAAGAATGATGATAACACTAGGATGACTATGAATTAAAGCGTGGGTAAAAACAAAGAGTGAGAGAATTCTTAGAAACAAAGAATAATAGTTACCGGAATGAAAAAAAAGAAAAACTGCTGAAAAAGAAAAACTTGGAAGAGCTTCAGTTTGAGAAATGAGAGGAAAGCTAATGATTTAGGAATAAGGATGATTGGCCTACAGCATGGGAAAGATAGAGGAAGGAAAAATTTGACATGGAGATGATTAAGAGAGAATGAAAGCTAGATGAAAATTTAAAATACTCAGAAGCAACAGAGATCAGAAGAAGATGTCAGCAGTCACTTCAAAGTGCCAGAGTAAGCAGCATTTATGGGCACCTCTAAATGGTTGCTTAAAAATAAGAATACTAGGAAAACATTTTTAGTATACACATGAGTAATAGATTTTACCACTTGGAGAAGTCCAGGGGCAATTATTTTAGCCCAAAGTAAATCATATTCCCGTGGCAGGTGTAAAGAATGGAGCCACTGAGAGGGGAAAATAAAATGTGCTTATACATATAATTCAATCAGATCCTTTTTGCCGAATTTCAATTAACTTTTTTTTTTAAGTCAAAGCTACAATTCTAGATAATGTATGGAAATAATGTAGATATGGTCAGAGGAAGATATACACAGTAGCTTCAAATTGATTGAAAAACCCAAAGATTAGGATATTTACTAACTTTACCAAGTACAGTGTGTGTAATGGGGTCCTAACTAGATGATAAATGACAACAACCCATGTCAAGTTCTTTGGCTTTTTCTGTCACCTACAAAAAACAAATGACAATAAATTGAATATTGAAATAATAAGGAGAAATGTGAACCTAGAAAAAGCAGGAATGATTACATGACTTTGTACCCCAAGCATTCATAAAACAAACTACTTAAATAAGAGGAATACGATAATCATAATAATAAAGCCATACAAAATGGTAGAAATTTAAAAATCCTTATTTTTATAGCAAAATAAAGAAAGCTGTGAAATTAAAGGAAAACGGAAACAAAAATTTGCCAAATATAAGTCAAGTTTAGTGTTAAGGTTTGAGCATGAAGCTGCTGCCTGGAGCCTGTGTGAAGGCGTGGTCTATCTCGTGGATCATTACTGAGGTGAATGGATCCTGAGGGCACAGCCTTCTTTAGGGTCTCAGCATTGCTGGAGTCATCATTTGATGTCAGTGTTTCAAGTGGTAGAAGAAAGTGCAGTTGGAGGATATAGGTCATATGATGCACATGATGGAAAATATATATCTTGTTCTCATCTTCCTCCATGTCTGTCATGTTCCCTGCCATGCTGTTCAGCCCTGCCTTGGACTCACAGAAATAAGAACAGCCAATCATGGACTGAAAATGCTGACTGGGAGCCCACACACCTTTCATCCTTTAAATGTTTTCTGTTGGGTACCATCTGGAAGAGTGCAGGTAGCAACAATTATTATCTCACACAATTAGCAACCCACTTAGCTATGAAAATAGAGATTCTGTCAAAACATGTGTTATTTCCTCATTATTTATATTTATTGACATAGAATATCACTATCATCACTATAGCCAGGCTTTGTTTTGAACTTTTGCTTCCCTTGTCCATCCCTCCTGAATTATAGGTGTACATATACCAGCATGCCTGGCTAAGGATGTAGATAACAATATTCATTTTTAATCTTGTCCCTAAAAGGCACAAACACTGCTGAAGAGTAATTAAATTTGAAAAAAAAGACACAAAAGAAAAATAAAATGTTACTTATCAACCATGCTAACCAAGAGTTGGTTACACAGTAATAGTTAAAAATGAAATTATCATGGTCAAGCACGGTGTAACAACATGTATATAATTCCAACTCTTGTAAGGTTGAGACAAAAGAGCAGCCTTGCTGGACTATGTAGAAAGACTTTATGAAATACATAAGAAAGAAAGAGAAGTGAAAAAAGAGATACCTTAAAAAATTAAATTGAAATTATTAAGTAGGACTTAAAACAAACACCCTGAAAGCACAGTGACCACTATAATAATGAAAGTATTCACCAGTATCTAAAAGTTGTGGTGCTCTAATATAATTAAGTATATAAAAATGATAATTGACTAAATAGCATCAATCCAGTGTGAGACTTTGAAGTTTTTTCTATGAATTTTATTAACAAAACATTATCAAAATTATAGAAAATGAAAGGTAGGCAGTTTACAGCAATGTCATCAGGGAGGCAGTTAGGGTTTGAGTCATGAAGCTGGGGTCCATGTGATGACATTTAGTGGCTTTATAAGAAAAATAAAATAAGGAGAGACTTGACTTGGTACTTGGGCTGTACCTGATATTCCCTGCTCTGGTGGTTTGAAAGAAAATACCCCCCAAAGGGAGTGGCACTGTTAGAAGGTATGGCCTTGTTGGAGTTTGTGTAGCCTTGTTGGAGGAAATATGTCACTGTGCATGTGGGCTTTGAAGTCTCATATATGCTCAAGCCACTCCATTGTCTTAGACTACTTCCTGTTGCCTGCAAGCCAAGATGTAGGACACTAGGCTACTATACCAGTACCATGTCTGCCTGCACTTTATCAAGTCACACCATGAGGAAATGGACTAAATCTCTGAAAATATAAGCCACCCCAATTAAATACTTTTCATTTATAAGAGTTGCCATGGTCATAGTGTCTCTTCACAGCATTAAAAACTCTAACTAAGATACCTGCCATACTCTGAAGGATCAGGAAGACCCTTACTGGGTGCCAATACCACTTCTCATAAATTACCTGGTTTTGGTATTGTTTTGTGACAGAAAAAAAAAAAAACCACTAAGACACACTCAAATTCCTTTTCAAGGCCAATGTAACCATAACAGAAAAATCAGATAAAGACACTGTGAGAAAAGAAAATTTCTAAGATGAATGTGAATAAAATACCTTGTAGTAACTTGCAAAGCAAAACGCCAAATTATACCCTCAAATACTAACTAATGAATCATGGCTTTGATATAAATTTTAATATATATTGAGAAATTAGAAACATTTCAGAATAACATAGCAACATAATTTTTGGTGAAGGAATAAATGTTGAGATGATTTGACCCATATAAGATGATAAAGCTTAATACTGGTTTAAGATTACAAATATTGCCCTGGGCACCAGCCACCCCAGGGAAGACCTGCACACCTTGGCCCCCAGCCTCTGGCCAGCGGGCAGGCTCCCTTCTACCCCCACCCCTACCGGGAAGGGTCCCCTTCTCCAAGATCCCCTGCAGTCTCCAAGCCCTGCCCCCAAGTCCATCATACCCTGAGACCCCCGCCGCTTCCTGAGACTTAGAGACAGGCCGCCAGCTCCCATCCTGCCCCGGATTTCCCTTCTGGACAAAGCTCCCATCCGGCCCTGGACTTCCCTTCTGGACAAAGAGCCGCCATCTTGCCTCAGACTTCCCATCTGGACAATAGCTCCCATCCTGCTTCGGCCTTCCCATCTGGATAACAGCTCCCAACCTGCCTCACACTTCCCATTTGGACAAGAGAGTCCCATCTGGACAAGAGAGAGAGACTTCCCGAATCTGTCAACTCTTTCTGCACCAAGTGTGCTGATAATACCAAGATCGAACACAAGGAGATGGGCAGACGTCAAGGCAGAAGTACATTCAACAAAATGAGGAGCAATACAGCATCACCAGAACCTAGCCCTCCTCCAACAACTAGAGCTGATCATCAAAATTTGGAAGAAGCAGAAGAAAACAGCCTTATGAATAACATCATGAAGAAGGTAGAGGCTTATATAGAGGAACAGACAAAAAAATGGCAAGAACGCTATAAAAACCTAGAGGAAAGGACAATTAAAGTAGAAGAAAACAATAAAGTCCTGGAAAAAAACAATAAAGCACTGAAAGAAAGCCATGAAAAAGCAATGAAACAGGTCCAAGACCTGCAAAGGGAAATAGAAAAAATGAAGAAGACACAAACAGAGGGAATGCTGGAAATAGAGAATCTAAGTAAATGATCAGGAACTTCAGATGCAAGTATAACCAACAGAATGCAAGAGATGGAAGAGAGGACCTCTGGCGTTGAAGATACGGTAGAAGAAATAGATTCATCAGTCAAAGAAAACACTAAAGCCAACAAAGTCATGACCCAAAATGTCCAAGAAATCTGGGACACCATGAAAAGACCAAACCTGCGAATAATAGGGATAGAAGAAGGAGAAGAATACCAACTTAAAGGTGCAGAAAATATATTCAATAAGATCATAGAAGAAAACTTTCCCAACTTAAAGAAGGAAATGCCAATGAAGATACAAGAAGCCTATAGAACACCAAACAGACTAGACCCCCCAAAAAAGTCCCCTCGCCACATAATAATTAAACTAAACATACAGAATAAAGAAAGAATATTAAGAGAAGCAAAGGAAAAAGGCCAAGTGACCTATAAAGGCAAGCCCATCAGAATAACACCCGATTTCTCAATGGAGACTTTGAAAGCCAGAAGATCATGGACAGATGTAATGCAGACACTAAGAGACCATGGATGCCAGCCTAGACTAATATATCCAGCAAAATTTTCAATCATCATAGACGGAGTGAACAAGACATTCCAAGACAAAGCCAGATTTAAACAATACTTATCCACAAACCCAGCCCTACAGAAAGCACTAGAAGGAAAATTCCAGCCCAAGGAAGTCAGATACACCCTTGAAAACACAGGCAATAGATAACACCACAGCAGTAAACCCCAAAGATAAGAAGTACAGACACACTACCACCAAAAAATAACAGGAATGAACTGTCATTAATCACTGGTCATTAATATCTCTTAATATCAATGGACTTAATGCACCTATAAAAAGACACAGGCTTACAGAATGGATACGAAAGCAGGACCCATCTTTCTGTTGCATACAAGAAACACACCTCAAATACAAAGACAGACACTACCTAAGAATAAAAGGCTGGGAAAAGACTTTCCAATCAAACGGTCTTAAGAAACAAGCGGGTGTAGCCATCCTGATATCCAACAAAATAGACTTCAAACTAAAATCAATCAAAAAAGATCAAGAAGGGCATTACATATTCATCACAGGAAGGATCCACCAAGAGGAAGTTTCAATTCTGAACATTTATGCCCCAAACACAAGGGCACCCACATATGTAAAAGAAACACTGCTAAAGCTTAAACCACATATAAAACCCCACACATTAATAGTGGGAGACTTCAACACCCCACTTTCACCACTGGACAGATCTCCTAAATGGAAACTTAACAGAGAAATAAAGGACTTAACTGATGTCATGACCCAAATGGACTTAATTGATATCTACAGAACAATCCATCCTAACAAAAAAGAATATACCTTCTTCTCAGCACCCCATGGAACCTTCTCCAAAATCGACCACATACTTGGCCACAA